>CAJHQP010005524.1:0-45428 GCA_905132765.1 Moricandia arvensis
TTTTTTCAATAACCAAATGTTTGACCAGGATCCTAGAATAAAATCAAAAAGATTCCCTAATTAAATGTTTTACTTTTAAGTGTCAACTGAAAAACTAACCTACACAGACTTCCACCTATAGTGAGCAGAGTATAGAAAAAGTCAATTGGAAAACTAACTTATGCATTGACTATAAGACTTCTGTAAAAGTCTTCTCGGTAGAGAAGATTTTCAGGGAAGTCTTCTTCGCGAAACATATCTGAGAAAAAAATCAAAGATCATTCTTAGATCCGATGAGGTTCATGTTTAACTTCTTCTCACACACATAACTTATCAATGGAAGTTACCCACTCGTTCTTGACCAAGAATCACGAATTTGAGTAACTCTAATAAACTTTATTTACTATATACCTATATATATATATAAGTTTTTCAAAAAGTTTTATTGAGTCAAGAAGGGGATTATGATCAAGATTTATTATTGACTAACCACACTTTAGCACCATTCTTAGAAGGTTGTTTGCAGAGATTACTATCTCTACTACACCATCCAAGCCGTATTCAATAACTGATTCACCTGACGACCTGAGACACGCCAGACTCTGGGGGGCTATTGTTGGAGTCGAGTTTTACCATACTCCAGACCCGAACCGAGATCTCTCCCTGAACGCAATAAATCCCAAAACAATCCTCATCAAGTCTAAGAAGGAAAAATAGGCCCACGAAGGTCAATTCCCCCTCCCTCGGTTCGACAGGTTCTGTTTTTCGGTGATGGTAGACAGAAACATATGCAGTTGTATCCTGAGAATCCGAGCGCTATGCAACCGTCACACTACGGGGTGTTTAAAGATTTAAGGAAAGAGATTAATCATCTCAACTCTGCAATTCTTCTTTATTCGTTTATTTCAGTATTGTAATTTTGATTTTTGTTCTTATTATTTTTACAAATATCAGTTGTCCCCATTGTAGTAAAATAAGGTTCCTACACTCTTAAATCTTTAAATATTTTTTATACTTTGCACTAACAACATTGATATTTGTAAAGTATTTTTTTTTAAAACAGGTCCATCATTATTCTCAAATTGGTGCCGGAATCAGTTTGGATGGGTTAATTTGTAATCCCGGAAAGAATATAGATCCGTACCTCATCCAGTCACTTATTGTGGGAAGTTGTTGATATATGCTGTCACTTCTATTTTTTGCAGGAGCTGTTAGATTATTTTAAAATAAATTTCTGCATTTCCGTCAAGTTTGCTTGTGATTTGCAGAATTTATTTGATTATTAGCATTATTCGCTTTAAGTTAATATTGGTGCAGATTAATCACTATTAGTCGTGTCTTGATCGTATTAAGACTAAACCGTTCATTTGTTTGTGTTATTGGTTAAAAGTTTGATTTGTCTGGTAGTCATTTTCGGTTAACATGACTAAAGTATTTGGCTCATTTGATTTTTTACAATCATTCGTACGTTTTAGTACAAGATTCCAGGGTTTTGTGTATAAATATATTCTAGCTCATAAATATGATTAGAATAAAGCGTTCTTTTCCAGGATATGTTAATGCTTCGACTATGTTAATGGTGATGATTTGACTTTATTTTTCAAGAATGTATAATGCTTTTGATTTTGTTTCAGATTTTCTCCTCATGGTGTAGTTTAATTTAATTATCAAGTTTATGTTTGACCATAAAATAAGGAAAATGATTTCAGTTTCAAATATGGTGACATAATGGTTATAAAAAACATTTCGATTTTTGAGGAAATCAAACGATATGGATAGAAATGGATTCGTGAGTCGACACCCTAAATGAACTTTGAGAGATGTCTGCCACATATGAATCATTTGCCATAAGAATAAAATGTTTGTTGATATTAATCATAACATTTATATTTCGTCAATGCTTTAACGCGAGCCGTATAAAGATTAAGATTGACTATGAGAAAAGAATAAGAAATCTCATATTAAATTGACTGAAACTGACATGTGTATTGTAGTTTCTAAAGTTAATATGGTTGATAATAACCAAAGAAATTGAGAGTTTTTTATGCCACAAATAATATCTTGTAATAATATGTATATTTGCTAAAAGCAAAAATATGTTGTGTGGAAAAATTCAAAACATATAAGTTAGATTTAAAATTCGACTTGAAAAACTATGAAAGTAGTTGGATAAAAAAATGTAAATTTCTAAGAAGGAAATACATTTTTTTTAATAAAAGAGCAATATTTTCGAAATTTCTTTTTATTCATTTAAATTCAAAGGAGTTGTAGAAAAAAAATTCTAAACTCTTAAGAGATGTTGAATGCAAATATGCATATTAGAGTTATCTCAAGAAATGTTGGGGAAACTTTGTTTACCATATAAAGTCGTTGGAAAGATGTCAAATGAACTTAGTGATAGTCATCACAATATGGTTTTTTAGAAAAAGAAAAACTAATGTCATGCATTGAGTTTTGTATATAATATAATGGTTAATTTTATCTTGAAAAAAGATGACAAAAATCATTGGACAATTGATCTCGACTAATCTAAAGAGATTATGTTCATTATGATGACAACCTAGGATCTTTTTATTTAAGGTGTGTCATGAGATCATATTGTTATATCATCAAAAGGAATGAGTTAAAGCTTATGAAAATTAAGATGAGTTTTGACGGTAACTCTACCTAACTGACTGGAGATCCCAAGAAATAGGTTCAAGGTGACAACTAAGTCAAACTAAATCTGCCCAAAGCACTGTAAGACTAAACAGTGCTACATGTAAGGAATAGAGGATAAGCATTTGTTTTTAATGATTTGTGTCCGTTGTTTTGAGATATGAATGTAGTAGTACATGATACTCCGCTAAACAAAACTAATGACAAATCACCTTGTGAGTGTGAAATGTGGCCGTTTCTAGGAGAATGAAGGAAAGTCTATATTCTCCAAGTTCACTCATGATTAACCAGGACTGTTCACGGCCAAAATGAACACAACATAGAACCTAGTTCTATGAGAGAATGAAACTGTGTTATAGTTATTGTCTAGGTTTACATCAAAGCCCGGGTGGTTCAAGACATCATGTTCACTACATGGCCGAGTAAATCAGATAGCTATTAACAACGACTGGTTCAAGGCTGAAAAATGCTACCAACTCATCATGCAGTGGATTTTTCGTTTGTACTCTCAAAAGTCCTTAGTTGAGTCTTGTCGAGTCTTGTCTAGTAGGTCAATTTTGTCGAGTCGTCTAGTGTATAGAGTCATTTATATTCATGTGGGGATTGTTGGAAATCGTTTTTGACGAAATGGTTTAAGACCATTTTCGGTAAGTTTCCGGGCGAAGACATTCATCGGAATAACCGAATGTTTGACACTATGACGTAGTGTAACAACATGTCAAAATCGGAGTTGGTTTGAATGAGAAATGAACATCCAAGTGGGTTGCTTATAAAGCTTAAAATATTACATTTGTGAAATGTCCTACTTCGGAAAATAAAGTGAGAAATGAGATAGTTGGACGGAGTTCAAATTCGGGCTCCGGATTCAACAAATGGGCTTGCGATCTAAAGATTAATTTCTTTTCCCAAAAGTCATTTGTAAATTATTTTTGACAAGTCAACAAATATCTATCTCATTTAGTTAAATTTTGTAACTTAAAACATTGATTTTTTTTTTAGTTTAAAAATTTCTTTCACTTTATGGAAAATGGTCATTGAGTTTTTGCTATAAAATCAAACCATATTCTTCTCATTTTAGAGACCAAGCAATTTGACACATTCAACAACAAAATTTTACTCTCTCCCACTTAGAATAGTTATGTTAGTATTTTTTTTGAGTTTGAGAGTACATCACAAAAGTTATGTTCGACAGGTTCGGTTTTTCGGTGATGGTTGACAGAAACATATGCAGTTGTATCATGGGATTCTGAGCGCTATGCAACCGTCACACTACGGGGCGTTTAAGAATTTAAAGAAAGAGATTAATCATCTCGACTCTGCAATTCTTCTTTATTCGTTTATTTCGGTATTGTAATTTTTAATTTATGTTCTTATTATTTTTACAAATACCAGTTGTTCCCATTGTAGTAAAATAATGTTCCTAAAGAAAGCTAGTAAGTATGCTCTATTTTAGGCAGCCATGTTGTCACTTTATCAGAATCTTTCTGAGTATACATAGATTCTTGTAATAAGCATCACAATTGATGTGATTTTGGTTCTTGCAGTGGATATATGGTTCTCAGCAAAGTCTGATGTTTACAGCTTCGGTGTTATTCTTTTAGAGATGATATGTTGTGATAGTCCCAGTTAGGATCACCAAATGTTGATCAAGAAACATGTGCTTTGATGCCAATTAAGGCCCTTCCTCAAAGGTTAGAGAATTTGTTCAAGAACAAACTAAAACACACACTTTTCTTTTGGGTAGTTATGACTACCTCTTTTAGACTTTCATTGATTTAAATAGAAGAAATACATGAAGCAAATAAAGGAAGGTGGAGTCATCTACTTGAAGTAGAAGGACTTCCAGCTTTTGTAAGCTCAACAACTCAACTGATTTCATATTGGTTAGTTGTGTGTTCAAGAGCTGCTTTTGTCACGCTACTGGAACTTCAACATGATCGAAAACTTTGAATAGATAGTTATAATTTTCAACAAGAATTTGATTTTCAAAACCATCTTGGGAAAAGGGAGTTTGATTGCGCCCAAAACCAACCTTTCCACCACACACTCAAACAATACATGGTTAATTGATTCACCATCTTTCCCAGATCTTTGACATTGACCATAACATTTCATCCCTCTAGATGTTAATTCATCATTCACCAACAGAGGATGATTATGCAAATCTTAGGGGATGCCTTCATCTTCAACACCTTTTCCTTAAGGACATTCCAAAAAGGTCTTACCAATGCCTCGTTCCTAACTTCTGACTCATCAAGTTTACAAGCTAGCCAATGGCCAGATTACACTGAATAATCTCCACTCTGATTATCAGTCCATTCATGTCAATCCTTCCAAGACAAAGCTGGTTTAATCTTGACCTTGTTTGTGGGTTTCTGAAGCTTCCCCCTTTCCCAGGTTTTTGTTTATGGGTTGATCAGATCACTCACTCTAAGGCTGAGACTGAAAAAAAACAGACATATGTAAAGGTGTGCGAAGATTTACATTAAACAGCCACCAGTCCTAAAGCTAAACTAAAGGCATTTTTTTGGTAAAGTGTTAAATTTTTATATCAATTTTTCAATTGTGACAGGCATTACAATGAAAACACGTAGCGGAATGCGGAAAGTAAACTAAACAACAATCCTAATGTGGCATGTAGAAAAATCCGGAGAAGCTAGCGGAACAACACCTAGAGCCAGCTAAGCAACGAGACGGGTTCAGGCCAAAAGAAACCAGGAAAGTCGAGGACAAGAGCCGGGCACCACCAGCTATCGGAGAGAAAGGCGTCCTCAATCCTTGAAACAACGACTCCTGCAGCTTAAGACGTCCCTGCCTAAACCAGAACTGGACCAAGACACGAGCAAACCCAGAGACACCCGACAGAAAATACCTTCAACGAAAAGGCATTTGTTTTTCTCGCCTGAAGAGATTCTCAATCCTTTAATAAGCAGCTCTATATAAACAGATCCCTGCGCCCGGCATAGGACGGTAAAAGCCTAACTTTTCCTCCAAATCGAGCTACTAGTATAGTAACGACTCTTAATCATGCATGCACACAGTTGTTTGGTAGTATAAGACTATGTACAATGTTTTTAAGATTAAACACCATTACTCTCATCTTTTAACATTTCACATCATCTTTTCTTTTTTTTCATTTCATCATTCAACATATATTCAACATTTACCCATTACAACGATTTTGTTTAATTAAATTTAACACCTTATTTTATTAATTAATAATTATTTTTTCTATATCTAAATTAGATAAATATAGTCTCTACTAATAGAGAATTTAAAAAGATAATTTTTGTATTAAAAATAAAAATAAATTATTCAATTTATTATAAGTTTATGAGTTTTAAATAACTAAAAAGATATCAAAATATCCAAAAAATTAGAAAGTGACATGTGTCATTGGTGGCTCTCACTTTCTTCTTATTTAATATGTTGAATCTTTTCAACACCAAATAATCCAAATCATCAAATTTTATTTTAGAAGGTCCCCCTCCCCCATTGTAGTGATTCAATTGTTGAATATTTTATTCAACACCTCCATTGTAAATAGTCTAAGATATGGCCATAGGCCCTCACTTGTTTAGCCAAACATTTATTGTATGTTTGAAAATATGTTTCCAATAATATATGAGTGTTGTTTTTCCATTTAAACATTAAATTAGCATAAATACTCTAATAGTTAATAGAAAAATTGATATTAGAAAACCAAACTAGATTATGTCATCAGATTTAAAAGGTAAGGAATAAAAAATAGGGAAAACTACAAATGCTATATGTACTGAGACTTAAAAAATTGTGACAATCTTTTGTTGAAAAGTATATTGAACATAGTCATGATAAATGAATTAATTTTGAGCTTTTCTCTTCTCTCTTTCCTATTGTTCTTAGAAAGAAAGGCGGTTTCTGATTGGGAAATTGGAAAAATACGCCAAAATAAGATAGCTTTTATCCCTATAAACCTTTGCATTAATTGGTCAATTTTGGACATAATTGCCTTCATAAACGAAAATAATTATTAACAATTATAAAGAGCTTAGAAAAATATGAAAAATCAATACAACATAAGAATATTTTACATGTTTTGAAATTAAAATTAAATTCCAAAAAAAAATTGGATGTGTTGATCTAGATTTGTTAGAATGTATATTATTACTCTTTTTATAAGGATCAAATAGGCGACCTAACTTATCTACAACGTTTTACAAAAGTTTGTATTTGTATTGTAAAGTTTTTTCTATAATTTGTCTAAATATAGAATATGTTTGCCTCAGTTCTAACCAAAACACTTTGTTATTATACCATACAATATACTCCCTCTTTTTTTTACTATAAGACGCTTTGGGATTAGGTACATAGTTTAACAAAATATTTAATTTGTACATTTTTAGACAAAAACGTCATTAACTATTTAACTAACAATTGAACCAAAAAAGCAATATGTAGAATATAAAATGTCATATTGCATAAAATTAATAAATTTTATATTGAAAAGTGAAAACTACATGTAATTTGTAACAAAAAAGTTTCACTAAACGTCTTATAATAGAAAAACGGAAGGAGTATATTGTAGGCTTTTTACTTCAATGTAAAAAAATGTAGAGACATTCATCATAGATAAGACAACTAATTCTTACCTTTATGCTATGTTCTAAACATGTGTTCCATATTTTTGGTTATTTTATGTTTTTAAATCTGAGAAAATCTAGGAAGCAATCTTAATTAATTTTATTCAAACTAATCTTGTTTTTGACGTAAAGTTACATTGATGATTATGTAAAAGGAAGTAGAACAAGTCGAGAGCGGAGACCTAAATGATATACGCACGAGAAAGAGCTGCGAGATTTGATAGCTAGAGAGGCTGGAGAGCGCCGGAGAAAGGCGCTGATGAGTTATGTGGAAAGAGCTTGCTGTGGTGTTTTGACATATGGCCCGGCGGTGGTGGTGAGGTAGATCGTTGATTTGCGAGTCATTTCATGTGTCAATTTCTCTCCATCATATGTGTACATGTGTTGATCGTGTAAAAACACACGACTTTTGGTTAATTTTTAATCAAAGATGTAAAATGATAGGAGAATTGACATGTTCAACAACACTTGCAGACATTTTGGGATTTTTCATATAAATGGAAAGACTGACAAAATGCATTAATGTTTAGAGAATCCATAGATGACCATAGAATTTTCTTTTACCAAAGACCATTGTCTTCTTGTTTTTCTAATGGCAAATCATCTAATTATGAGGTGGGGTATGTCTGTGTGTATCTCTATGTTTGTGTGTGTTTTAGAAACACAATTAAACTAATATTAAAGAAGTTTTGACACTTCTAAAAAATATCTTTGACCTGATT
Organism: Moricandia arvensis; assembly: GCA_905132765.1. Lineage (NCBI taxonomy): Eukaryota > Viridiplantae > Streptophyta > Magnoliopsida > Brassicales > Brassicaceae > Moricandia > Moricandia arvensis. Next base: position 7,982 of record CAJHQP010005524.1, read on the forward strand.
GTTTTTTGGTAACCTGGTAATTATTAGTCAAAATCATATATGAACAATTATTAATGTAGGACAATATCGTTTCAACTATAAATTCCTGATATATTAAAAACTGATGACTAAACAAAGATAAATACAGATCATTGTAAAGAAGAGAAAACAAACTCCTTTAATAAAGATCAAAACGTTTTCACCAGTAAACTAATTAAAGGTATTATGTTAATTATCTAGTTGTATGGTTCTTTTTTATTAATAATCATGATTTTATATTGTAATAGATTTTGAAAATATGATTTAAAATTCTGCATCTCTCATGTAATTGTATTTTAACAAAAAATACACAAGCCTGTTTCTCATGATATATACACTCATTTGAATTTGAAGTATTTTAAGATGATGAAAAATCCATATAACCATACCTGAACACAAAAATACTATATGAACATCCAAATAAAGCTTTATTTAATGATAAACTTACGAAGCTCATTATTCGTATTTTAAATAATTACAAAATAATTCTACAGTTTTGAGATACGATACCATGTTAACAACCATTATGGATTTGGTGATATTTTTTGTAAGTTGCAGTTCAACACCATATTTGATAAAAGCTGATGGCGGCTAATCAAATTATGGATGCACAACCTGAATTTCCAGGTAAATATGAAAAAAAATTGAACTCAAATTTAATTTTTGGTTTATTAGAAATCTTCACTCATAACAATAATTTATTTATTCATATAGGAACTGATGGAACCAATAGATATTTGTACGATCAGTTATGGAAGTTATGTGCTGGATCTTTGTTTGATATCCCAATAATTGGAGAACAAGTTTATTATTTTCCTCAAGGGCACATAGAGCAGGCAAATATTTTTCTGTGTATACTTTCACATTATTTCTCCTATTTTGTTATTTTATAAACCTTATTCTGCCATTTGATGACATTACCAGCTTGTAGCATCAGAAAATGATGACTTGTGCCAATTAAAACCAATTTTTGATATTTCTTCAAGAATTCGATGTACTGTTATTAGTATCGAGCTTAAGGTATGTATCTTTGGTATTTGATGATTCTTTTTTATGAAATACGCATGAGATTAATTAGTTTGCAATTGTATATATTATGGTTTTAATACTTTTATGCACGATTTTAGGTGGAGACCAATACAGATGAAGTTTATGCAAAAGTTTCGTTGCTACCATGTTTATCTGTAAGTTGAAAATTTTATAGTTTATTTATAAACTAATAGTACTTGTTTTCTAATAGCTAATTTTATGAACTTAATTATTTAGGAAGTTGAAATCCCTATTCCTAATAACAACAACCAACAAAACATTAACCATTTTACCAAGGTGTTAACTGCTTCGGATACCAACACACATGGTGTTTTTTCTTTACTTAAAAAACATGCCATTGAATGTCTTCCTCCACTGGTATTTTAATTTATTATATACACCCAAAAATTCATAATTGACTTAAATTGTAAGCTTTTATATGATGCTTTGTATTAAAATTTTTCTTAGGATATGTCACAACTATCCCCGAGTCAAGAGATAGTTGCTAAAGATCTCCATGATCATGTCTGGAAATTTAAACACACTTTTAAAGGTAGTTAAGTTTTTTATATCAAAATGTTTGGGTAGTGACTGCTAATCTTATTTATCTTAACTATCAACTAGGTACACCACAAAGACATGTTTTCACATCTGGTTGGAATGAGTTTGCAAAAGAAAAAAGTTTGGTCGCTGGAGACTCTTTTGTATTCCTTAGGTATATACATTTTGTTATTTTACATCTCTTTTTTTTCTTATAAATGTATTTTAAGTACTTTTTGTTTTAGAGGAGAAAATGGAGAATCACGAGTTGGAATCAGAAAATCAGCTCCTCAACAAAGCAACATAACATCATCAATGATTTCAAAAGAGAGTATGCACCATGGTTTAATTGCTACTTCATTGAATGCTATTAAAACCAAATGTATGTTCGATGTGATTTATAAACCAAAGTAAGGAAACACAGTTTGTTAATCTGCATAAAGATCATGAGAATATTCTGTTTAAATAAGAATATTTCAATTTATCCTTGATACGATGGTATTAGGTCGAGCCAATTCATTGTCAACAGCGACAAATTCATAGATGCAGTGAACAAGAAGTTCAATATAGGTTCAAGATTTACTATGAAGTTTGAAGGACGTGATTTTAATGAAATAACGTAAATCTTCGACACTCATATATTTGCTTTATTCCAAATGTGATTACTTACAAATTTTTGTTTTTACTGCAAAGATATTCTGGGACAATAGTAAAAGTGGAAGATTTCTCCATTCATTGGAAGGATTCAGAATGGCGAAGCCTTCAAGTAAAAATTACTCATAACTAATTTTTTAATATATTATTTTGGAATATGATTTAAAAAAAATATTAATAAGTAAAATCCACTAAATTGTTTTTATAGGTACAGTGGGATGAGGCTGCTACGATTCCAAGACCTAATAAGGTCTCTCCATGGGAGATCAAGCCTTTAATACCTTCATCAAATATTTTCAAGTCAGCTTTTCAAAAAAACAAACGCCAACGTGAAATAAATGAATATGGTAAGAAATTAGTTTTTAACAAGTTATGCTTATTTTTGGATTGATTATCATCATATCTCTATATATATGTACAAATATGATGATTCCTACGTTGACTAAAATCCAAGAAATTGGAGACTAAGCTTATAATCTTCGACGAGACTTCCTCAACTTAGATACCATAATGAAAGTGATGATTCGAAATTTTGTCGCAGGTCCTGTTATGTCCAAACCAAATCACAATGATCAAATGGGACAGTCAGCAAAAGAAACCAATGCATCTGGTAGCTTCAGATTATTTGGAGTTGATCTAACGACTTCCACCAAAGCAAGAGATGTTTTGGGACGAGATGTGTGAATCTTTATTATTGTGACTGATCTTCTTCTTTTTATCAACTCTTTTCATTGAACTTGTTTGTTATAAGGAGAACTTGTCTGAACTCGTTGTGTTGATTAAGTTTCCTTATATGAATATTGAGATAGTTTGAATGGACCTATGTTCTGTTTTTATTTTGGCAATGTAGAAATTTTAGTCATTTTCTTATTTTAATCATCTAGCTTCATGTCTTCTCATATGTGTTTGTGTTGGGTTGTTTTAGCTTGCATATCTTTTTCGAACTATGCAAGTAAATATATATTTTATTTCCATATCAGAACTGGAACTTTAGTGGGGGTTATTGGTTCTTGCATTTTAATAGATTTGGAAATCTAAACTAAATCAAGTTTTATTGGTTCTATGATTTTAAAATTTATATTGAAATCAAGTTTTATTGGTTCTATGATTTTAAAATTTATATTGAAATCATGTGTTATTGGTTTCATGATTTATAAATTCTAATTTAAATCAGGTGTTATTCAATCATCCGGATTTACTAATGAATTTGATTTCATAATGGATTTGCATGGATTTCTTTGTTAAAAATACGAAGACTCAAATCCGAGGAAAAACCTCCGGATTTGTAAATACAAATTAAAATTGGGTAAATCTCTCAAATAACACATTTTGAAGTTTTTGTCACAAAAATAACCTTCAAAAACAAAAATGACCAAACTAGACCTTTTTATTTTTTAAAAATTAATATTTTTTATTTATTTTTTCAATTTTAAACTTCACCCCCAAAACTCCACCCCTTAACTTTAAACCCTAATTCTAGATTAATTAATCCAAGTGGTATAAACGTATATTTACCCCCAAAATCTCACCCCATAAAGGTTATTTTTGTCATTTTTTCCCTTAAAGTTTATTTTCGTGACAAAAACTTTTTTAAGTCTATCTTAGAGTATTTATCATTAAAAAATTTATATGTTAGATTTAAAAATCAATATATTTTACATTGATTTGTAAATACTATATGGATTTCTAAATATTCTAAAGTACATGAACCAATAATGCCTCCTTAGTGTAACGATCGTGACCCGATTCCTTTTAAAAACGAAATTAATTTTCAAAAATTGTTATTTATCTAAACCTGTTTGGTTTGTTCCCTAATTAATTACTTTTTCAACTTTTTATTTTAACCAAAGTAATATGTGCGTGTGTATTTAAAAGAAAACGAAACCCTGCCTCATTGGTATCTCTTCGTAGGGAGGAGCCGTCACTATTATCATCACCTTTGATCATCCCTCTTCTCCTCTGCCGTACTCTTCTTCTCCACCTCCATACACGTGCTCTCCTTCCTCTCTTCCTCAAAGTTCTCATTCTTCTATGGTTGTTGTTAATTGATACGTTAGTGCATGGAGGAAGAGACTAACAATGTCGGAGCTGCCGCATCTCATCACCGCAGGCAACGTTCTTCATCACTAGAGTTGTCATACATCATCAGAGGAGGAGCCTTGCTGTCGAAGTCCACCCTTGCTGCTCTCGCTGGTGATATACAATGGAGCCGAGAGGATTTGATTGTGGAGAAGAGACGTACGAGCCCGAGCCATCGCCCACGGAGACGAAGCATGTAACGCAGTAGCTCGTGATCCACCATTACGGTTCCAAGCCGAGAAGGTTATGACATCTTTTTGTGGTTTCTTGCCTCAGAAGTTACCTCTTTAACACTGAACCCTAGACTAATCATTATCTATTTGCTCTTGTCTTTTGTTATCCCATATCAGTCACGTGATGCCCATGTTACTAATGATCCCTAATCAATCATGTTGTTTTGTCAAGCGTGAGAACCAATGAACATGGGATGTCTCCTTCCTTGTTTATTTTGCCGCAAAGAGAAATCGACATCCATGGTGAAACCTTAGTTTTCTTGGCGATCAAATCATCTCTTTTGTTTTCAGATCCGTTTCTGGTTCTCGATATTGTTATTGGCAAAGGTGAGGGCTATTCCGTTAATCCGTGCTAGTTTAGTACTACTATTATAGAAAGTCTAGTTTCGAAACATGTTTCGTCTCTGTGAATCGAGTTTGACTGGAGTCTTGTTTGTTTTTATTTATTCTTTGCCTAAACTGGAGATAGGGAATTAGATGATTCAACTGTTGATTGATTTGTTGATGTTAAAAGACAATTATATAACAGTATATATATAGTATGGATTGGTTAGTCGGATACACGGAAGTACTTCTGTATCGGCCTCTTTGTGAAGATTATAGGGCGTACAGGGAAGCACTTCTTTACCACGTATGAGCTGCGGGAGTATAGAGAGGCACTTCTGTACTACTTAGCAATTGATTGTGTTGAGATTGCAGGGCGTACAGGGAAGCACTTATGTACCATGCATGAGCCACGGGAGTATAGGGAAGCACTTCTATACTACGTAGCAGTGTATGAGGAGAATGCGGGAGTATAGGGAAGCACTTCTGTACTACGCATACCTTTGGTATACATGAATATTTATATATCATATCCGTAAGAGGAGAATGTGGGGTGCAACGAATAGCTATGTACCATAAGCACATTGGTTGTTATGTGTGGGACATTAGGTGTCGTGTTTGTTTCATGCTAGATCTAGGCATACATAGTCGTAGTGCTATGTACTGAGTAAGTGGTTTGCGGTTTAGCATCCCATACCTCACTGAGTGACTCCCCTGTTACTCACCCCCTCCTTCTTTCTCCTTTTCAGGTGAGACTAACGATCATGAGTGATCATTTCGGGCTGGTGCTTTTATGGCGTTCTTTCTTTTCTTTTTCAGACTTATGGATTTATGATATTATCGATATTTTTTCGAATATTTATTTTATTATTGGATTTATGGTGTTGAGGTTGACGTTTGAGAATTTAATAAATGGAGGTTTCAGATATTATTATTTAATTTATTATTTCGGAAAATACGGATTTCACATTTAGTTGGTTTTTTTAATGGGAATTTTGCCAAAAAGAACCAAAAAACTCATATGTTGTCCTCTTAGAATCATTTTAAGGATTCTTGTCCACTTAAAATTAATATTAACTAGATTTTAACCCGCACGTCCGTGCGGATATTTTTCTATTTTATAAATGTATTTGATATTATTACAAATATTTTAATTATATAATTTTTAATTTAGTGCTATATATTGTGTAACTCTATAATTTTTTTTATATTTCTTCTTCAACATTATTAATATATAGTGATTTGTTTAAAACATTTTAATTTGTTATTAATTTTTATTACTTACTAATATATTTTCGAATTAGATACAATAAAATAACCATATGAAATAATCAAATAAAGAATCTCGTTCAAAATATATTTTTTCTTTAATTTATACATTTTGCATATAATATATTTTAAGTTTTATTTATTTATATTATTTAAAAGAAATATATTTAATATGTATAATAAAATATACTTTAACATATATCATTTTAGTGTTTTACGGAATTTATAAGTAAAAACGCTGTTTTGTTTAAATAATACAGACTTATTTTTAGTAAATTTTATACATAGTAATATCTATCACATTATTTTATTAAAATTTATTGATATATGATATTTTTTGGATGTTATGATATTAAGTTTTATTTTAAAAAATTAAGACCTCATTGCTTTAATGTTTACAACATATTCAAATAGTTTTTTCGTGCTGCATTTCAAAAATTTATTCTTTATTATCTACGATTTTATCTTTTGTAGAATTTACAATGTTATTATTTTGAGTGTAAATATTTATTTTCAAAATTTTATATTTGTCAAAAAAACTTTAGAAAATTACACAACTATTTTTGAGTTTGGAACATCAAATTAATTTTGAATTTTTTTGTTACTACATCTAATCTATTATTTTATACATAAGATATTTGAATTTTGGTATTATTTAAAAGAAAATTCCCAACATATTTTTTATAATTAAAAAAAAAGTTAAAATTAAAATTTGATTTGTCATTAATATTTTAAGTGAATTGCTAAAATACCATAGTTTTCTATTGATATTTTTAAAAAAATAGTATATGAATTAAAGTTTATTATATATTATTATATTTTTGTATACAAACATTTTAAACAATATATTGTTGAGAGTTTCAATATAAATAAAAAATTGTAGATATATAAGTTTAACATATGTTAATACATTTATTTTGTATAAAGCTATTATTACAGTTTATGAATTTTAGCCTATTTTAATGATGAATGATGATTTATTTAAATGAAAAACTTTACAATTTAAAATTTGTTAATTTACCTATTTAATATAATTTTATCATATATAATTCATGTAACACTTCTATTTTCATATAATCCAGAATATATTTATAGAATTTATAAAAAATAGTAGAATTTTTATTTTCTTGTTTATAATAAAATTTTAGTTAACATTGATTTATAATAATATTATATAACTAATTACGAAATTTTTTAATGTATTATTTTATAAAAATATTTAAATTCTTAAGTAAGATTTTGTTAGATTCTTTCTCAACAGATTTTGTTATAATTAAAAAATAAAATTCAAATCTTTAGTTGGTTTATTATTAATGTAAATAATTAAATATGTTATATTAACTAATTTTTGAAATGATCTAATTACTATTTGTTAATAGTAGATAAAATTTTAAAATTTGTTAATTTACCTATTTAACATAATTTTACCATATTTAACTAATGTAACACTGATATTTTTATATATAGAAAATATTTTATAAAAATATTTAAATTTTTAAGTAAAATTTTGTTAGATTCTTTCTCAACAGATTTTGTTATAATTAAAAAAAATTCTAGTTGGTTTATTATTAATGTACCAAATTTATATACCCAAAATATTCGGTGGGTGTTGCACACGTTTTAAAAGGATTGAAAATTAAATTATAAATATGGTATAATGAGTTGAGGAATATTCTGGAAAAAAATTTGGTTCTTAATTGATTGATTATCAAAATCGTGATTGTTTAAAAAATCTATTATATCTAATATCTAATATATTTAAATTCAAAATCTTATAGGTTCAAAAATAAACTATTTTATTTGGTTCCTAATTGATGACTATCAAAATTGTGATTGTTCAAAAAATCTATTATATCTAATATATAATATTATTAAATCAAAAGTCAACTATTTGATACTTCAAAAATTGTGTATTCAGATATTTTATAAATCAAATATAATTTATATATTTATGTTAATATCATTTAGAAATCAAGTATTTCTTATATCGTAGGGAGAAATGATTAGAATAAAGAACGGATATGTATTATCAATAAATTGTTACAAAAAATTTAGGAAGATATGCATTAAAAATATATGGAAATCATAAATATTTGTTGAACTGTTTGCAATATTGGATAGATTTGAGTATAAAAATATTCGGTATTTTTATTTTCTAACTGAAACATGTGCAACCGATCACAATATTTTCTATATTCGTGTTCCTGTATATTTTTAGATTTTTAATTATTATTCTAAACGGAGATCGATATTTAATACATGTTTTTTTCTGAAAATTAAACTCTTAAAACTTTTATATTTTACTAAAATAAATAAATTAATACTATATTTATAGATAGTTTTATATAACATACACTATATATTTCGAGATTGTTTTTTTACGACAAAGAAATAACAACCCATTGAAATTAATTAATTTAAATATATTATTTGAAATGATATTGGAAGAATCTGTAAATAAGAAAGAAATTGGATGACTAAATGTGTAAATAGAAGAAAATATTTAATATGCTATCTGTGTTTCCAAATATTCTTCCTTTAGTCTACTATCTATGTTTCCAAACATTCCAATTTTATACTTGATTTTTAATAATATAGATGTTAGTTAATAGATAAGTCACAACATTTTTTAATAAGTCCAAAAAAATATGCCAAGGTAATTTTCAAATAGGACTCTGTTTTAATATATTAGATGCTAAACCCATTCTAAACCCTCTAATTATACAATAATTTTTTTTATAAAAAATAAATATTAGTATTTATTTTTATTATTAAGAAAGCTCTCCTTCAACCCTCATCTCTCGTGCTTTTCCACCAAACCTACTCATCAAACCTTTAAATCTGCAGAAACGATGTTGGTGATTACTACGAGAAATTGCTTTACGGTGAGCGTGGAATCAGCTTGATTGATCGATTCTTTGTATTTGATTCAATGCTGTCTTTTTTTGAGGACTCTTCTGGTTGCATTTGTAATTGATTAGATCGGGAAGTGTCCTTACATTTGAATTGTACTACTTTTACAAAGTTGGTTTAATCACCATGTGCTTGGCTTATACATGTAGCATGTTGTTTAATCAAGTCTATCGATTTTGTTAATTTATTATATTCTCTAACAATTTAAAAAAAAAAATTCTCTAATAGGTGATCGAGAACTTGGAACCTGTGATGAAACGTGGTTCTCCAATTGTGGCAGAACTTTCCCTATGTAGAGCAAATTCTGAGAGGCTGCCTTTGATATGCATTATACTTTTTTTTTTATTTGTGTATAACTAATATGCTCTTTATATAGGCTTTGGTCCTTGTTATAAAAGAATTTTTCATAATTGTGAAAGAGATTCTCATTAAGCGTCAAAAAAAACATACCTGGCCAAAGGAAGTTAGGAAGATTGCAGCAAACTTGCTTGTTAACTTTAGTCAACACTGGTAACGTCCACGAGCTGGTCGCCAACAAGTCTATCACACATGTATTGCTTTGGCTTGACGAGGCATGAAAATACACAAAAAAGAGAAAAAACCAAAAGTGCCTTTCCTAGAGTCGACATTTAAACACCCCTCTCTTCCCACTAGACCACAACAATTTATTGTTAGTTTGTTCAAATCATCCATAATATGTATATCATTAGGACGAAGACGGTTTTGGTCAATCTTTTGCATAAATTAAAAAAGGAAAGCAATAAATTTTAAAAGATTTCCAAAATATTTTCTAACTGTTTCTAGCTAGATTTTCGGATATTAGTTACAAATCTAGTAAAATTCACGTTCTACCATAGTCAAAAAATAGCTGAAAGCTTAGAAATCATATACGACATATGTAGATGAAAGACCTAGTGGAAGAATGTATGATCTAGAAATGTCAATATATGTTTATTAGTTATGCCTTTTGATCTTCTCGACTTACATAACATAGAAGGAATGGAAGATTGGTTATTCTGCCTTAGTAGATGGAAATGTATTTGGTATATTTCATATTCTATGTCCATTAGATGATTGTGTTTTTAGTGGATTGCAAATTCTAAGTCACTGTAGATGGTAGATCAGGTTTACTAACACTTTCAGCACATTTTTGAAATTGTTATTCCAAATAATTTCAACTCAAAAATATTTTTCCTAAATGCACATCTATGTTAAAATAATATTTTATATTTTTCCTTATTTTCTTACCTTGTAAATATATTTATATGAATTTTTGTAAACAAGATGGGTAATAAAAGTCCAAAAGTGACAAAAATTGATTTTATTCTAAGGGGACAATAAGAGAGTTTAGTTGTACCGTTTTAGCAAAATTCCCTTTTTTAATTATGTATGCAACCTTTTAATTTAGTTCTCTATAATAAATTTAGATCTCTTACAAAATTTAATTTATTTTTAGTAATAACATGTGGTACATATATTTAAACATCATATATTTAACACTTCAAAAAAATTGATGAAAATATATTTTTTTAATTTTTGTTATATTTTGACTTGTAGTAAATAGAATTATGTGTTAAAATTGTGGTTGACTGAGTTCAAACGAAAAGAAGGATTTTTTTTTTATGTTTGTTTCTTCAATTTGGTGATACTTTTTTATATATTCTCACAAAAAATTGCTTTATAAGATTCAGAAAAGAAATCTATACTATTATTTGCGAAATGATTTTTCGCAAAGGAGCTCTCACGTTAAAAGTTAGAGCGGTTAATATTGTAAATATATAAATTACCTAAAAAATAAAAACGAATTTAAATTTTATTTGATTAGATAAGTAATTAAAATAATAATAAAAATTATCAAAAATCTAAATATATATTTTAAAATTAAAAACATTATTCCTATATATACTGTGTCATTATCAGAAATATCTTAATTAAAAAGTTACAAGGAAAATTGTCAAAAATACCATTTTCCTTTTACCACTTTCAAAAATACTTTAATCACTTTTACCTTTATTTTTTAAGAGAAAAAACACACTTATAACCCTTGGGTTAATTAATCTAAGACTTAGGGTTTAGAGTTAAGGTGTGGGGGAGGGTAGGCGTAGGGTTTAGGAATGTAAAATTTAGGATTCTAATTAATTTTTTTTTAAAAATTGTCTCTTAAAAATGGTATTTATGAAAATGTCACTTTAATGAAAGTAAAAATGAAAAAAGATACCAATAATGCGGTAAAGATGAAAATTCCCCAAGTTACAAATTCAAAAACAGAAAATATATAACTAAGTATTAATCAAGTGAAACTCTTAATTTTCTATAACTAAACAAATAATATTAAGTTATTTAAAATCTTTATTTATTAATAATGAATGCAATATACAGTCAAATTGTTTTTAAAAATATATTATGATAAGAAAACAATCTTATGCTACTGAATATGCAAAAGACTATAAGATATTCGTAATAAGCAGTAGATTACTTTTATGTTGATGGACCAGAAAAATCGTGCACCAATGTGTCAAGTAGGTGATGTTATATATGGTTTACGTCGAGATTCTTTTTGGAAAATTTGTAGAATGATTTTTTTATGTTACCCTAAAACAGAAACTTTCTGAAAAAACTATATTATGAAAATCCACAATAATCAATAATAATCTACAGAAATCAATATAAAATATTTGATAGAAATGTAGAAAGTATTTGTTAAATCCATTGAACTTTTAAAAATCTATCAACTTTTAAAATCTTTTCAAATTCTGATTCCAATTCCCAAAGAAATTTAACCACCAACGCATCTGGTAGGTTCAAATTATTTGGAGTTGATCTAATGACTTCCACCAAAGGAAGAGATGTTTGGGAACTACTCAACTCATACCAAAAGACAAAAATTTCTGAAATCTATAAAGAAGAAAAGCTTGATCAAATTCAAGCAGTGCCATCGGGTAACATAATTCCAAAGGAAGCAAATCAGTTCTGTTACAAATAGTACTAAGGTATAAAAAAGATCATCGTCTATGTATTATTTAATTCTTAGTCAATTCTAAAATTATTTATTATTAATAACTAGAACATTATAAACATAAGATTTCATAATATTAATCATGTTAGTTACAAGAAAAGACTTGATTTTATATATGGTTACACACCGTTTATTCTAATACAGTGGATATAATATTGATAAGAAACTTACATAATTTTTTTTAACAGATTGAGATGACTATATTTAATTCACAGAAACTTGATGTGTTTATTGACTATATTCACATGAAGGTGTTGTTACAACTGTGGATATAACTGTTTTTGATGGATAATCAAGAAGAACTTTTTAATTTCAAAAGCAAACTGCATATGCATAGTCATTGGAAACTAACTTTTAAAGATAATGAAGCAGATATGATGCTTGTTGGGGACTATCCATGGCCGTAAGTTGCCTCTTTCTTCTTCTCTCAATTTTTGGAGAAATATAAATTTTATATGATTTTTATTTTGAGTAGCAAATTTTGCAACATCGTGCAAGAAGTATTCACATGTTCAAAATCGGATAATATAAAATGAAATCTGAGAACCAATTCTCTAAAAGTGACTCAGCATTTACAAAAATAATTACACCACCAAATGTCAACGACAATCAAAGAGGGGTTTTGTTATCTTGTTTTATATAATACTAAGGATTGATCTGTTCTTCGTGCGAGAAGTTTACTTTATTAAGCTTTTGTTTAACATGTGTTTTTAACTTGAAGAGTTTGATTTTATGTTATGTGTGAATTTTATCATTGTGATTGCTCTTCTTTCTTTTATTATCATCTCTTCTCATTGAAATTGTTTGCTATAAAAAGATATGCGTTTGACTAAATTTCCTTATATGATTATTGAGATAGTTTGAATGGGACTATGTTTTGCTTTTTATTTTGACGATGTAGAAATGTTAGTCGTTTTCTTATTTTAATCATCTAGTGCCATGTCTGTTCTTATGGGGTTTTGTTGGGTTGCTTGATATTAAATATCTTTTTCGAAGTATGCAAGTATATATATTATACTAGGTGATAACCTGTGCCTTGCGCAGAGTAAAATCGATTAAAAGAGATGATTATTTTAACAATATAAATATTATAAATGCAAATGTCATTATAACCCCTATATATATAGTATTATGTCAGTAAAATATAACGCTTGATGTTTTCGCTCTATAACATAACTAACGTAATTTCATATATTTTCATGCATATAACTCATGAGAATTATTCAATGGTAATACCACCAGTCGCTGAATATTATTTCCAGAATTGAATGATTTTGGCCTTGATTTTTCACATAGACTTGAATGGTTTCAAGTCTAAAATATGACTAAAAAGGACATTAGACGTGATTCAGAAAAAAGCTATGTGTACATTGAATATATGATTTGATTGGCATGACTGATGATAAAGTAGTAGCAATATGCAATAGGACCATTATGTTGTAAAAATTGTATGTTTTAATAAACTATTTAATAAAACGATTGGTATAACAGTAGCATCACAATATTTAAAATTAGTATAAAATATAAATATATTTATTTTTATATAAAATATAAAATATATTTATTTTTATATAAAATTTAAAATATATTTATTTTTAAATAATATATATATATGTTTTACTGAATATATTTCTAATGTATATTAATATATAAATTAAGAAAAAAAAATATTTTCTTTATTTATTTAATAATATAAAAACTATGTTTATATCCGAAATAAATATTATATTTTAAAAATAAATTTAACAATTAATTTAAGTATAAAATATGTTTTACTTTAAAAATAAAATTATATTTTAAAATGTGAAATATTATTATTTAAAATATATTTTAAGGGTAAAATTATTTTAAAAATATAAATTTATAAATAATTTTATGCTACTATTAAATAAAATAAATTAATTATATACTTTTCTTAATTTTATAAGTTATAAATGCAAATGGTTTACTATAAGTTTCATATGAGAGCATTAAGAAAGAACATTAGCATTTGATAAATGATTTTCTAACAAATGTTGTTCGGATAATAATGAGCATGATTTTCATGCTAATGCTCTCTCAATTAAGGCATGATGTGATATTTCAGTATTTTTGTTTGCAAATCAGAAACACTTTTGAGTTATACCATCTTACTTAACAAAATACTAAATGAAAGTAATTTCTATAAGTCATGAAATTTAAATATAAGTTAGCAATGTATGTGTAATCGGATTCCTAAAAAGGAAAGTGACGATCTCGTGATTATATTTCCTAATAATTATTGCTAACAATGCTCCATAATATATTTTTAGATGGACAATCATTCAAAAGTTAACTTAATGACACCATGAACCTTTATTTATTTAAACTTAAAATATAAATTTTATTTTTGGATTTATACATAATTTTATGCTATTATCAAATAAAATAAAATTAATTATATATTTTCTTAATTTTATAAATTAATATGCATCACAAATATATTCAATAAAATACATATATATATACATATTATTTAAAAATAAATATGTTATACATTTTTACACTAATCTTTTATAATAAAATATAAATGATTTCCCACTGTTCACGTACACTTATGTATTTTAATATTTAAATGACATTGAATTGTAAATACTCTAGTAAATTATGGCTATTTTTATAAAATGGTTGAGAATGCTTGTGAAGCTGTCACATAAGTAATGAAATTTTTTTTATTAAAAATGCTCTTTAAATAATATATAAGAGATTCCATATGTGTAATTTTTTTTGTCAGAAACATAAAACAAGAGACTCAAAGAGACTTTGTAACCACCCTGGCAGAACAGTAATTTTGGTTTTTTTTTTTAAATTATGTATGTAACCTTTTATTTTAGTTATATATAATAACTTTAGATCTCTTACAAAATTTTAATTTGTTTATAGTGATAACATGTAGTACATCTATTTACACATCATATATTTATTTAACAATTTAAAAGTTTCATGAAAATATAATTGTTTATTTTATTTTAAATTTTTATAATTTGACTTTAATAGTAAGTAGGATTATGTGTTAAAATTGTGGTCAATTGAGTTCAAACAAAAAATGAATTTTTAATGTTTGTTTCTTAAATAAGGTGATACCTTTTTATCTATTCTCTCAGAAGGTTTGCTTTATACTATTCGAAAAATAAATATCATATATATTATAAAATAGTTTAAGTTATGTAGACATCATAAAAACCTCATATTAAGCGTTATATTTAGAAATATGTATAGTTGTAACAAATTTATTTTTATTTTAAAATTGATTTTAATCTTGATATATTAAATTTAAAAATTATTATATCCGAATTTAATAATCTTATTATATGATAGGAAATTATGATGAATTTTTTTTATTATTTTAAAAATTATAATTTATCTGAGTAGCCATTGTACTATTAAATATAAAAATGAATGGATAATCAAATATTATAAGATACGGGAAATTCTCTCAGATAGTCAATTTTAAAAATTTTGTTATCAAAAGAACCCACAAAGAAAAAAATGACCAAAAGAGTTTTCATTAAAGCGGCAAAATATTATTTTATCCATTTCTGTATAAATATATAAATATAAATAAATACATAAATATTAATATTTATTTTGAAAAAAATTAACTCCACCTATTAACTTTAAGCCATAAGTTTAGATTAGTTAACGCTAAGGATATAAGTGTATATTTACCCTTTAACGAAATCTCTTTCGGTCATTTTCCTTTTTGAGGGCTCTTTTGGTGAAAAGAAAATAAAAAGGTTATACTAGAGAATTTTTCTTGATATATTGGGTCTAAATAGTAAGATAATAATTGAAGGGTGGAATTTTATATATTAATAAAATTGTGCTTACTTGTCCCTATAGTATAAATATTAATGAAAACCCAATTTAGTCCTTACTAATCCTTAACTTTAAAATACTATTACAGTATTTTTTAAAAATAAATAATACATTATTTTGGTTCCCTTGGTTTATTACGCAAAAGAAAAAAAAAAGATTAGTTAAAACCAACCCTTCGTCTCCACCCCGATTCTCCTCTTTCAAAAAGCGATCTCTTGCGCCGTCGAGACCTTCTTTCTCTGGCCGGCGCAGTTAATCGGAGAGCTTTAAATCATCTTCATCTTCCTTCATTTTCCTTCCTTCTCCTTCGTTCTCCTTCGTCCTCCTTCGTCCTCCTTCGTCTTCCTTCGTCCTCCTTCGTCTCCATTCCGGTTCGTCGATTTCAATCGTTGTTGGTCAAGCTCGGGACTAGCTTCTTCTCGCTGATAATTGAGAATAATCGGTGTTCTTCATCTACCATTCGTTCATCTTGGTTCCCAAAATTCGAAGGTTAGGATTTCAAAATCCCGTTCATGAATTTGGTCATTTTTGTTCATACTCGGTTTCTAGGATCGATTCAATTGTTTAACAAATCAATTCACATTTATAGGTTTGATTTTAGTTTGCGGTTAAGTTGATTGTGAGTTATATGTGTTTCTTTAGATTATTACTTTGGTTGTTCATCGTGTTTTTATGTAGTGTTGACAAGTTTTTCATTTGCTTTTACTTGGAAGAGATTGTATTCTTACAAAAACACACACATTGATTCACGTTATGGTTATGATTTCATGGTTTATAGGTATGGCTTATGCGTATCCAAAACGCATTTTCGTAGAAGGAATTGAGACTCAGATTGAGAAGATTAACAACACGTGTAGACGTACGATTCTGGATATAGTGAAGGTTGCTCTCAAGAATGAGTACGATGAAGTGTTGAAGGATCATGTATTCGGTCCGATTCTGGCAATAAATGAGAACAAGCTTTGTTATTCAGGGAAGATTGTGCACAACCTCATATGCAAGCAGCTAAAGGTATCTAAGCTTCACGAGTTGTGGTTTGTCTTTGCAAGGAGACCTCTTAGGTTTTCAATGCAAGAATTTTATGATGTTACTGGACTCAAGTACAAAGATGAACCAGAAATAGACTTTGATAATTGGAAGGCTGATAAGGGGTTATGGAGCAAGGTACTGAAGCAAAATGGAAGGATCAACTTACTCAGTATAAGGAAGAAGCTTCTTAAAGTTTGTAACCTCTGGACATACGTGGACAGGGTGAGGCTAGTCTATCTGTGTATTATCCATGGATTTGTGATAGCTAAGGATGAGAAAGTACATATCCCTCACGCATATATCCGGTTGGTGATGGATTTTGAGAAAATGAGGATGTATCCTTGGGGTCTTCACGCGTATGATGAATTGACAGCGAGCCCACTTTCTCACATCAGCTTCTATTAGATAGTTTCCAATTGCAGGACTAATAGACCAAATAGCTGTGAACAACTTCTGAAAATCAGCAACTCGATAAGATTTAGAAGCCTTTGCAACCAAACCAGCGACACCTTTCCCCTTGTAATAGGTTACAACATTGTTGATCAAGTGGTGAATGCAAATTCCATGATGAGATTGCGGATAAACTTTCGCAAGAGCATTAGCAATTGAGGTATTCCTATCAGACACAAAAGCTAAACTATGATCATCAGCAATGACAACTTTAAGTTGTCTCATAAACCAGTCCCAAGAGCGGTCATTCTCTAAGTCGACAACTCCAAATGCAATAGGATATAGGTTCGAGTTTCCATCTAAAGCAGTAGCAACCAGTAATACACCTTTGTATTAGCTCTTCAAAAAGGTCCCATCAACAACAATAACTTTCCGAATGGCGGCATAAAAACCACGAACACTCTGACCATATGAGATGAATAGGAATCAGAATCTCCCATTGGTATCTGTTTCATATGATGTGTGTGATCCTGGATTAGCTTCCCTCATCATGTGTAAGTATTTGGGTATTTTTTCATAACCTATCTCAGGAATACCTCTCACTGTGTTTATTGCATACTCACGTGCACCCCATGCTAAAGATTAGGATACCTCAACTCCATGCTCAGTACGCATATACTGGATGACATCATTAGGTTTCGGTCCTTCCTTGACACTTTCATACTTATGCATAATGAGAGAACCAACTGTTTTTGCTGAAGCTGTCCTAACGGAATTGTTCCTTGATGATGGAGCACATGAATGATCAGGTACATACTTTTTGATGATAAAATATGAAGAACCTGTTAGTCCTTCTACACAAACACGCCAACTGCAATCATCATCCGCGCAACGAATGTACCAAAATTTTTTATCCGATTTGACAAACTTGTAGTCAAAATTATGTTTCATTTCACATATTTCGAGTGTTGCCTTCAAAGCAGTTTTGCTAGAAAAATGTTGACCCTTCTTCACAACATCAACCAAAGAAAAGCGGGAAGGATGTACATTGATCATGTTTTTGTCATGCTTGTTGTTAGCATCACTTTCATGTAGGTTAACATTTTCTTTTTCAGACTCGGTTTCACCATCACTATCATACAACAAAGGTTCTTTCTCTCTGTTACTCGACTCAGTAGCTTCCTCATTCAAATCAAAATCGACTCCGATATTGTTTCTCTCAACCTTAGATCGAACACACACACACACAACCGGGTCGAAGCTTTGTTCTTCACATATGTAAGAAATTTTTTGAGTTGCCGATCATTGGTGATGATAACAGGTGGTGAGTTGATGCTATTGATCAAATCAGAAGGTAAGTAACTCAGCTCGATATTTACCATGTTTAGATCAATTCCAAAGTCTTCACACACCATAAACTTTAGGTTGTCAAAATTTGCACTTGTGTCCAACGTATGTAACCTACCTCCTTTTCCTTTATCAACAAGAAATCTCCATCCATTGCTCATGGACGAATTCCACAAACCACACGATGTATAGATGTGCATCTTCTTATGTTAGATAGACAATAGTGTGGAAGAACTATGAAAAGATATGAAGAAGAAGAAGGCTCACGATTGGGAATAAGATCACGTTCAAGCCAAAAATAAAATAAAAAAATAAAAAAAAATATTTAAAAGATGTATGGGAATATTCACTTACGGTTTTTTCCTAGATTTTCGGGTGTTTGTTCATAAATATAGTAGAACTTACAACCTACCAAGTTTAGATAATAGTTGAACAAGTAGATATGGGTAAACCACGAAAGGAGATAAATGAGATAGTGCATGGACGTGTTTTCTGCCACGGTAGATACTAGATTATTTATTACTCCGTATGTTCTACTAAGAATACAGAACAAAGGAGGACCGTTGGATTTCTTATTCTTCCTTAGTAGATGTATGTATTTTTTGTGTATTACCCATTCTACGTTAATTAGAGAAATGTGTTATATGTAGATTGCATACTCTACATGGCCGTAGATGGTTGATCTTATTTACTGACCCTTTTATCCCATTTTTAAACATAATATTCTAAACAATTTTTGAATTCAAAAATATTTTTAATATATGCATATGCTTGTCTACTTCATGTTTTATATTTTTCCTTATTTTTCTGCATTGTAAATACATTGATAAAAAATTTTATATATCAAAAGGGTAATGAAAGTCCAAAAGTGACAAAATTTGATTTTGTTCTAAGGGGACAATAGTTTAGTTTAGTTGTTCCTTTATGGCAAATTCCCTATATAATTTTATAGTAACTTAAAATTATATTTTGGGCATCTTGGAATTTGACGTTCGGTGATTTGTCTAAAAATACAATAAAATATTCTTAACATGTTTATTATCATAGATATATGTAATACTTGCTTTCATTATTCATAAGTAAAAAACCTTTTGTTGTTATACAATGATATTTTTTTTTCTTTGTTAAAACTTACGATATCTAATTGATCATACCATACTTTAATAATTTAAAACCTAAATTTATCTACCGTTGTGGGAGTGTGTTTCAAAAATTTATCTACCGTTTGATACAAAACATTTTCTGTATAGAACATTTAGTATACCTCAGCTGTTCTTATAATCCATATTAAATATTCCTTACATATTCAAATAGAAGCATTTTTAATTCATAAATTTGCTTAATACATGTTGTTCCAATTTCAAATCAAAATTTACCACTCATGATAATAATAATGAATGGATACATGTTTGACCACGGGTGAAAATACTTCATTATAGTCATTAGTCACCACCCTTAACTTGAGAAAATACCTTTGCAACAAATCTAGTCTTTTACCTAGGCTGATCAACACCTGAAATCCCGGTTTAAGTTTGAATATCCACTTACAACCAATAACTTTATGATTTTTAGGTCTCTTTGAGTAGTCTCACATATGGTTTTTATTCAATGAAAACATTTGTTCATATGTTGCTCCATTCCAAAGTTTCCAATCCTTGCTGATTTCTATGCCTAGCTTCTGAATAGCTCTTAGGTTCATCGAAGTCCAAATCTTCGGCACATGACAATGTGTATGCTAAGAAATCAGCATCCTCGAACTTTGATGGTGGTCTAATAGACCTTTTTCTTTGTCTGTCTAACAGATATGTCCCAACTCCTATATGTATGGTCATTATCCATCTGATTATGTCTCTGCGACATATGTTTACTCATTTATTGCAAGAAGAACCATCTGCAGTAGCCCCACCTGAATCTGAGATTTCCTAACACAAAATTCTTTAAACTCATTTTTGAAAGTGGCCCTTTTCTTATTCTATTGTACCTCTGGTTTCTTCAGTATGATTTCCTAGTCCTTTTCCTTTTTCAAGATCTTTAAACAATCTTTCCTCATTAAACACAACATCATTACTGACCACAACTTATGCTTTTCAACCAATCAAATTTTGCATCCGTTTTTACCTAGTGCATATCCCAAGAAGATCCCTCTAGCGGCCCTTGGACTTGTTTATTCCTTTACCTGGTGTACATACACAATACACCAAAAACACCTTAAGTGATCATAATCCGGATCACACCTTTCCCATCTTGCCTCTGGAATCTCAAACTTGATTGATGCATTTGGTGACCTATTAATCAAGTAAGACCTATTAATCAAGTAGACTCTGGTTAAAGTTGCCTATGTCCAGTAAATTTCAGCAGTCTCACTTAACATTGCTCTGGCTTTATCCATAATAAGCGATTCATTCTCTATGAAACGCCATTTTTTGGGACATATATGGATAATTGAGGTATATCTAAAATTATAAACTTTAGCAAACCGGATCCATCCTCTCAGAAATTTAGACGTATATCTAGATTTATGTAACCAAAAACAAAAACAATAGAAGTCTTCCTACGTTTTACATAATTTTACAGTTGTTCCAAGTTTAACTAAGTTAGACCATTATTCCAAGTACACTAATTCAGACAAACTTTACAAAGTTTTACCTACTTATTCTAGTTATACTAACTATCCTCCTACACCTTCAACTAGTACATACCGTTGCATGTTCAGACATTAATTGTGGCTTACACTTTGTTCCCCTCTTCTTCTTCAGATTCTTCAATTGTTTGGGATTCTACTTCTTTCTCCTCTTCTTTTTACTTCTCTTCTTCACCTTGCATTTCCTTGGTTTGTTCTTCATCTTCTCCATCTCTAACTTCTGAATTTGCATGTACATGAGCATTTACGGCAGTTACAAGAGCAGTTATGGTGATCTTGGTGATGCCTTGGTTCTCCGAGGTCTCAACGATGTCTGGCTTTGCTTCTTGGTTTTCGACGGTTTCGGTCTCAAAATAAGAACGGTTTTTCCGTGCCATGACAATCAGGATGATAATTAGGTCTTCGCTCTGGTGAAGAAAGTATGAGGTTTGATCAATGATGATGTTTAGTTGGATGATTTTGTGGCATGTTTGGCTGAAGGGGATCGAAGGAAAGGGGAAGATTAAGTGAAATTGTCAATGCCTTGGTCGATTTTGGGGGTATTCTGAAACCAACCCGAGTTGATTTGAGTTTAATGAATGGGTTGGATTCAGGTTTGGATAATATGATGGTAGGAGTTATAATTATTTAAGTTTTACTGGGTTTTCTAGTTTTTTACTTATTTTAGAAATTTAAATAAAGAAAAAATAAAGTAGAAAAAAAGATGGAGAGTATATGAGATTTGTTCGGGGGAAGAGCATATCAGACTTTGATCTTGTTGGATAGGAAAGTTTGGCTGAGTTTGGTAATATTTTGTCACCGATTTATTTCGGTTTAGTTCGATTAGATTATTAGTGTACATAGATAGTTATTATTTCCCTTTAAATCAGATCAAATAAAATTTATCTCCCATATAGTTTAGTCAAAATAATGTGTTTCGATTTGGATGGTTAGTTACTTCTTTCTCCTCTTCTTTGGATGGTCGATTCTACACTTTCTCCTTTTCTCCTTCTTTTTCCTCTTCGCCTTGCATGTCCTCAGTTTGTTCTTCATCTTCTCCATCTCTAACTTCTGGGTTTTCAGTTACATGAGCACTTACAGCGGTTACAAGAACGGTTACGGAGGTCTTGGTGATGCCTTGGTTCTTCGAGGTCTCGGCGATGTCGGTCTTTGCTTCTTGGTTTTCGATGGTTAATTCGGGACTCGCCACTCCAGCCACTTATGTTTCGCTCTCAAAATAAGAACGGATTTTTGTTCGTGCCATGACAATCTGGATGATGATTAGTTCTTCGCTCTGGTGAAGCAAGTATGAGGTTTGATCAATGATGGTGTTGAATTGAATGATTTTGTTGGATGTTTGATTAAGTGAAATTGTCAATGCCTTGGTCGATTTAG
This sequence comes from Moricandia arvensis, assembly GCA_905132765.1. Taxonomy (NCBI): domain Eukaryota; kingdom Viridiplantae; phylum Streptophyta; class Magnoliopsida; order Brassicales; family Brassicaceae; genus Moricandia; species Moricandia arvensis. The sequence continues at coordinate 30,675 of CAJHQP010005524.1, forward strand.
GGGTATTCTGAGAACCAACCCGATTTGATTCGGGTTTAATAGATAGGTTTGGATTCGGGTTTAGTTAATATAATTGTAGGAGTTATAATTATTTAAATTTTACTTCATTCTCTAGTCTTTTACTTATTTTAGCAATTTAAATAAAGAAAAATTAAATAGAAAAAAGGTGGAGAGTATATAAGAATTTTTTTTTGGGGGGGAAAGCATTTCAGACTTTGATCTTGTTGGATAAGAAAGTTTGGGTGAGTTTGGTAATATTTTTTCACCGATTTATTTCGGTTTGGTTCGATTAGGTTATTAGTGTACATAGATATTTATTATTTTCCTTTTAAATTAGATCAAATTAAGTTTATCTCGCATATAGTTTAGTCAAAATAATGTGTTTCGATTTGGATGGTTAGTTACTTAGTTCAATTCTTATATGTGAAATTTCCATATCAATTCGTTTATATTAGACCCACTTGGTTTATAATATTAAAATGCTGACCTCCTTCAACTTAATTGTGATAAAAGATATAAAAATAATGTGAAAACAGATAATGAATGCAAAAAAAAAAAAAAAACTTTGCACAGATATAATACGTGAATCACAAACTTAACTACATATGATTATAGATATTTTGATTCACAAAAGGGTACACGTACAAAATATAAATAATATTCATCTCATTTTCACTTATACATTTTGAAATCCAATTGATTTTTCAATTAGCATTTTGAAATATAATTAAAAACACGACTAGTTTTCTTAAACTCATTTTCGGTAACAAAATATATTCAGTTGGTTTTAATATTAATTATTTTGTTATTTTGCTATTTATGTGTTAATAGACAGTCAAACCCAAACACAATATGGGAAAATAATTGATATTATTGTTGTTAAAAGTCTTCAAAATGAATACAACTTAATGACAATCCAATACCAAACATTGTGACCTTACAATGTATTTATTAGTTTTCTTGTGAAAGATATTCAAATATTAGATTCCTTTCATACTATTTATTTTTCAGTTTATGCTTCCAGTCTTACAAGCAATTGCAATAGGAAGATGTTTTTTTGTGTGGCCAAAGCAATAGGAAGATTTTTAATGAATCAGTTTCGTGAACCATGTCAAGGTCTTTTGATTTGACTTCCATTGTCTTCTCATCATTTGACCATATATGATCACTAAACCGCGTAGGCCCAAGACTATGAGCCTTACTGGTTTAAACGCAGTGGTTGCGGTTTCGGTTACTGAAGTTTGCAGATGCAGGTGATTGCAGTTTAAAAATATTACTAAATGATTTACACGACTGGTGCAGCGGTTAGAAAATTGTGAGTTTGCAGAATACTTACGATTGGTTTACCACCAAATGCAACATAGTTTATTAATAAAATAATAATATTAACATTTTATATAATTTAAAAATATTAAAAATCATATTATTATACTAAATATAATTTTTTTTATAAATCATAGTATTAAATTCTTAAAAATTATTTTTAGGTTTATATATATGTATTTATATGTTAATGTCTAAAAAATATAGTAAATATTTTTGTTTCATATTTTTAATTTTTAATTAAATATTTTTTTTATATAACCTTTTTTGAAAAAAAAAGTTATTTTGTTTATCTTCCTGTAACTGTCCGCAACCGTAAACGTTAGCTGGAGTCAGCTTTAGATTTTGAAAGGTTTGAAACGGTTTGAAGCGGTTTATAGCGTTTTTGTAATTGTTGCATAACGCTAACAACCGCTACCAACCACAAAAGCTGCGTTTGCGGTAGTAGTGGGAAAACCGGTCGAGCCCCTGTATCTTTGTTCACATGCGCCACTTCAGAGCAATGAAGTATTTCCACGTGTCACTTACATCACAATAGAGAAAAGTCTCTTCCTTGCTCCTTACGTCACTACACAAAAAGTCTGTATTTCTTAAAAGAGTTTTTCCATTGATGAAAACAATATGACAGTAGAAAGTAGGAACGTCTATTCCTTTCTCAACACTTGTTTAATTTCAAAGAAACTTTACAAATCATGATATCAACATCTTTTTATTTAAAGACAAACTAAGGGTCTTTTAATAATCAGCACTCTTTATTTACATAGATGGAAAAGTCAGTTCTCTTTCAGCTCCCTAATATTCTTCTCGTATTTCTCTTAACCATCAATGGCGTTCACACTAACTTCCTCTGTGGCGACAAAACCTTTTCTCCAAACACAACCTATGGCGACAACCTCAAGACGCTCTTGCCTTCTCTTGCCTCAAACGTTATTACACAACGCGGTTTCTACAACACTTCGCTAGGCGGAGTTTACGCTCTTGCACTCTGTCGAAAACACTACGAGGATCAGTTTTGTCGTCGCTGCGTCGATAGAGTAAGTAGGAATCTGTTAACACAATGCCAAGGCAAAGCTGAGGCGTATCACTGGGAAGCTGAAAACGATGCAAACGTTTCTTGTCTGGTACGGTACTCAAATGTCCCTACGTATGGAAAACTAAAACTTGAGCCACTCGAAAACATTCCTCACTCGAGTCTTCCCTCATCAAATCTGACCCGTTTCACCAAAGAGTTTAGTGTGATGGCTAATCGAACGATCGAGGATGCATCCAAGGCTGATGAGTCTTCGGTGTTGAAGTACTATGGAGTCTCAAGTGCAGAGTTTACTGACTTCCCTGAGGTTTATATGTTGATGCAATGCACACCTGATTTATCTTCAGGTGACTGTAAGTATTGTTTGAGAGAGATTGTTAGGTATAATCTAGAAGAGTACTGGGGAAGAATCGGGAGCACGATTGCAGTTCCTAGTTGCTATTTTAGATGGGACTTATACCCTTTCGTAGGAGCGTTCGATAACCTAAAAAGGGTTTCCGCGCCTCCTCGACCTACTCAACCTTTTCAAGAAGATGCTCAGATCAAGAAAGGTACTAAAATAGATAATATTTTTTGCTGAAATGTTGAGATGACTATACTTGCATAAGACTTAACTGCTTGGGGACTCTTCAGGAAGTGCCTTTCAACCCTGGAGCGTTGTGGTTGCTGTAGTTCCTACAGTCATTAACATCTTCGTGTTTGTTGCTTTTGTGATTGCTTATCACCAAATGCGCAGGAGGATTTATGCTGGTATCAACAGTGAGTTTTCTTTCATTGCTTTTTGAGAAATGTTTTGGAGTTTTGCTCTCAAGGAAGAATATTTTGTATATGTGCAGAAAACTCTGATTCAGATGGTCAATCTATGCTAAGATTTGATCTTGGAATGATCTTAATCGCAACAGATGAGTTCTCAGCAGAAAATAAACTTGGACAAGGTGGATTTGGATCTGTCTACAAGGTAAGAACTAGGCATGTACCCATTCGGGGTTGGATTATTTCATGTTCTCGGATTTAGCCTCCGAATTCCAATTCAGGCTTTATATATGTTTGAGTGAACTCGGAGGGGGGGGGGGACTTCGGCTTACGGTTACAGGGGCACGTGCCCCCTACTCTTTTTTTTTTTAATTTTTTTCCTAAACAACTTAACTAATGTGATTAAATTTTTCTTAATGTAGTGAATAAACACAAAAGTGTTGTGGAAAGTGTTGTATATTATTCTCATTCATATGGACTCATATATATACAAGTACATAGGTGTAGATAAGCTCTATCTCTAACATAGAGATAACTACAAGAGAATGAGATAACTACAATGTATAGGATAACTACTAATGTCAACCATCTAGATAATCCTTAACACTCCCCCTTGGTTGACACATCTGGTTCAGAGGTTGTTACATGCTTTGGATGTTGCCTCATTAAAACCTCTCCTGGTAAACCCAAAACCCAATGTGGTAAAAAGGGAAGGCAGGACAGGAAAAAGAGTACAACACATGTAACTCCCCCTGATGAATGCACCACTGTAGATGACGCATTCCTATCTGGTGTCTGAGCTTCCGGAACGTCGAGGTTGCCTATGACTTGAAGATGATCAGTTGGATTTTCCCTTGAATGAACTTGTAACTCTTGGACGTTTTTATGTCTTCTAGAACTCCATTAAGATGTGGTCATGACGTACATCTTTGTTGCTGATCACTCTGTGTCTTGGTTGGACGGATGTCACTCGACCGATACTCAGATGGACTTTTAATCTCCGATTAAATCTTACTCGCAGGTCCTTTCATGTCCCACGGATCTTCTAGTCTCATGGCTTAGCCATTACGTGGACATTTCAATATATATTGAGTCATTGATCCAAACACATACGAACCACTTTGTTTCATGTGTTTTGTCCATTCAGACATATATCACTTCGTATATACCAATGGCTTTATCCATTGTAGCCAATCTTTGATCACAAGGAATCCATACATCTTTTATATGCTTACATGGACTGATCTGAATTGTTCTTATAGAACTTTTCTGCTAAGCTTTACTTAGTCTATGCAGCTGCATTGTTTCATTTTAGAGAATTTCTTTCTCATATTTCTTATCTCTTTTGTGGTACCTTTAATCTTTGTTTATCCAGTGAAACATATGCTACTTTTACATACTTTAATCTATGACCAGACTTTGTCAAATTAGTAGCCTCCACCACATTGGAGTATATCTCTTTATAATCTTTTCTTAATCTCTGTGAGTATCCTTGTGTTATCAAGTCATGCTTGAATGTTCTATTATCTCACGATTTTCTCACAAGAACTTTTATTCATCACTGGTTTGTCTGATGGCGTTTCTATGGCCAACACGCCCATCACTCTTTATTTATATTCTACACCCCACGGTTTCTTTTATCTTTATGAGTACTCATACGTGGGTTCATGATCCTCGAATATATCTCTATGGTCAAGTGCTACTTATCTTGCGCATTTTTATATCAATGGTATCGATACCCTTTCTGCGTTCCATTGTATTCCAGACATGATCCAATTGGTTTGAGATCTTGTTATCTAGGACCTTTAATACCTAGCAGCTTGGCGTCCCAAGCTACATGGTCTGGTACCTTAGATGTTTCAGTCGGCCGACCTTATTTCTATGTCTGGTCTGGTTTCCTTATTAACCTCGGATTTCATATTTTATGCACCTTTTCTCTTTTCCGAGGTTCCTTTTATTATGGAACATATTGGTCTATCTATAATAGACTCTGTAGCAACTTGGTTGTGTCTCTTCTAGGACTTCAAACTCGTTTGGTGCTAAGCTGGTATGACCTTTTTCTTTTCATTTCTCGGGTCTATGTGTCTGGCATCTAATTTAGCTAGCTTTGCATAATCTTTTCTTTCTTTAGACGTCTTAAATCTCATTCTCTGGTCCGAGGATCTTGCCAAGACAATGATGGTCAATACCATTCTCTTTTTCTTATCATATCCAGCTTATATCTTTCTCCTTCTGATGTTGGATAGTAGGATTCATAATCATGCAATCCGTGTACCTGGCCACAATCTGATCACCCATATTTGGCTCAAGGTTTATTTAAAACTCGTGGGAGAAAGAAATACTTATCCAACATATATTCCCAATCCTCTTCAGAGGTTCCATCTTAGACGGCACATATGTCTGTGGTGGTTTGTTTAATAAAAATCTCAAGATGGTATATGTCTGGCTTTATGACCCGTATTCATTCTGAGATGGGAATATCTATGCTCACTTATATGGCCTGATGCATACATTGCATTGTACATGTAAATTCATAATGTCCCTAAGCATTAGGCTGGACTTGGGTGATTTATCACCAAGAGAACCTGAATTTCTAAGCCTTTTATGACATGGTTACAACCCATGTTATGCGAATTTTCTTGTATGGTCATGTATCACTGGGTTTAATCCTCACTCCCCCTCATGAACATACTTATTTTTCGTGATGCTTAGGACAATAAAGCCTAATGAGTTTTCCTTGTGTACATGTTACACAACGTGAGATCTTATGGGATAACTCTGGTGCCTTTGCAATAGCAATCAAGTTTTTAGACCTGGATGGCTAATCCAGTCATGCCATTAAGTGTAATTTCATGGGCATACCAATTTGGGTATTCATGGCTCTTTTTGCCTCTTAACATACTGATTCTTAGCATAGTTTAGATCAGTAGAGAATTCGTGTATAGTCTTGACCATTTTTATAAGGCCTTAGGCAATTTTCTTTAATGTCAAGAAACTTTGTTTTCTTTTGCCCATTGTTTCTATTTGGAAACCATTCAATGGGTCTGTATGGGTGAATAAAATCCATGCCCTTTAGGTAATGCCTTAGTCGTAGGTCTTATTAGACCGACTATACACTCATTTATAAATTTTTCTTGTCGAAATATAGCTTAATCATTTAGATAACTATATGTTTCAGAATTCATAAATTTATTTTGATTATCACGATTGCCATCTTGGACCAAATGGGGTTTTAGATTCTTCCCTTTTGGACTCTCTTGATAGAGGTCACAATGATTATTTGGGAGTTCTATATGTTTTATCCAAATAGTTTTATTTTCCACACCTATGGCTCAATGATTTGTTGGTCGGGTGTTGTGGTTTAGAAATACCACGGCTTACTTGCCCTCGACCGAGGCCAAAATTTTGGGTCCACGATAGTTATTGTAGTTTATACGGCCACGGTCCGAGTTTGTTAACCTCGACCATATGAGCTGTTAATAGCCACGACCATATGCATTTATGCAAGGTAAAATTTTGATGGAAATATCATGTTTCTGGTCCCGACCACGGGGTGAATGGGTTTGAAATCCATGGCCTTTGCTATAGTGGTTCGGTCGACCATGGCTCACATTATAGTGGCCTCGACCACGTCTTTTTCATCAACCACGGCTGCGACCATAATGGTTCCTATGGCCGTGTGGATTATTTTTATGGACGTGGTTAGGTCCTAGACGAGTTTTAGGTCGAGTATAGATACGATAGATCAGGTTCGATCTTAGGATAATCTTTGTGTCTAATGATTATATGTAGCTTTAGGGTTTCGACTTTTAAGATCATATTATCGACCAATTCAAGGATTTTAGAATTCAAACAATCAACCAGTCAACACACATGATTTTTCACATTTGGTTACTTGACCAAAAGAATTTCTATTTCGACCAAATCAGAACAGTGTGGACGTGGGATATGTATGGTCGATATGTTAAGGCCATACAGCCATGTATGATTGCTACGATGAGATGCAAAACAATCCTAGGTCGAGTTTTAGTTATTGATCCTCAACCAAGCAATTAACCAATCGACCATGTGATCCTATATGCGATCAAGGTCGACAAGGTTTAGACCTTGGTTGGATTCAAGACCGGGTAAGGATATTATTACTTAGTGTATCATGGATGCATCAAACAATTCTAGCATCTTAATTCTCATGGATTAATCAAAATCAATCAATAATTTCTCTACCCGGTTTTATTAATCATAGTACTTAGGGTTTCAAGGCCCTTATAAGTTTAATTTAGAAACTAGGATTTCAACAATCCATGGTGTGGGAACAACATGAGCATGATACAAAAGTCACACGGTCGAGTGATAATGCAATCCAAGCAATCAAACATGTTTCATTGATCAAATAAGCTATGCACACGGCCAAGAAATGTTTCAATGATCATCTTAACATTTTCAGAGTTAAGGTTTCAAGGCCTTTAGGTGATTCATATTCGAAATAGATTTTATGGAACACACAATCTATCAACTTAGCTTGCATATGATCAAAAATGGAAATGTTCAAAAATGAAAAATTTTAAAAATTCCAAAATGTAAATTTTCTTAAAATCTCTTATTGTCCAAATTTTAGGTCTTATGTCTTTAGGGAATTTTCCAAATTCGAGATTTATGTTTTACTTTTAATTCTATCAACTTAAACTCTCAATCAAACAAATATGGAAACATTCCAAAAACAATCAAACTCGAAAATATATCAAGTTAACCTAAAAAGGAAATTAGTGTTCTAGGGTTCATGCAAGAGTTTCGGCTAGGGTTTCCAACGAGTGAGGGAAAACAACTTTCTAGCAACCTATCCATGATATGGGCGAATCAAACTAGGGTTTTCAAGGCCCTATGATCGACATTAGGATAGATTTTACCATGCACAAACAATCAATCAATTATGTAGAGAACAAACCGATTTAAAATTTAGGGTTTAGTGTTCTTCATACAACCAGATTTTATATCCTATCATCCGGTTCTATATGATCAAGTAATCACTCAATCTATCCGATATCCTATTATAGATTTCTTGATTCCATACCTTAGAGAGGGAATGAGTTGCTCCTTTGATGTTTGTTCCTTTTGAGTTGCAACCAATGGGATTGAATCTAGCTGATATCAAGTTTGTAAGCAAGAAGGATTAGATATATTCCAAAGTCTCTATTCTGTAAGAGAAAGAAGATTAGGGTTCATGAAAAACTTAGGGTTTATGAGAAAACTTAGCTTTTGAAACCGTATGAAGTTTTCAAAGCTTGACGGCGTTCACTGTAATTGTGCGTGAGGGCGCGTCACTGATCGGATCGGCAAACTGTTTTCACAGACTTCTTCGTCTTGTCCGGGGCTTCAATTTGATATATTACACGTTTTCTGAGTCCACACGGTTTGAGAGAACGAACCGTTTGAAGTTCGCCGTCGATGGAAGGAGAGATTAGGGTTTTAGGTAAGTCGGCGGCGCGTTTTGTAATTGAGATTGAGAACGCGTCAGAGATCGGATCGTCGAACCGTCTGCGGCAACAGATTCCTATCGTCTTGGGCTTCAATTTGATATGTGGATCGTCATCTGGCTCCACGGGGTTTGGGAGATACAACGGTTTGAAGTTGAGCCAGAATTAGGGTTTATGTGGATCTGGCGGCGCGAACTAAAACAGATCGTGAGGGCGCGTCTGAGATCGGATTGACAAGCCGTCTGGACCTACAGATTCTTCTCGTCGAGAGCTTCGATTTGATATATTACACGTTTTCTGGGTCCATACGGTTTGAGAGAACGGTCTCTCTAAAGTTTGCGGCCGGATTAAGGGTTTTTGGTTTTTAGCTTTTAGCTTTTAGGGTAGGGACTATCGTGCTGATAACGTGTTGTGGAAAGTGTTGTATATTATTCTCATTCATATGGACTCATATATATACAAGTACATAGGTGTAGATAAGCTCTATCTCTAACATAGAGATAACTACAAGAGAATGAGATAACTACAATGTATAGGATAACTACTAATGTCAACCATCTAGATAATCCTTAACAAAAAGTTTTTTTTCTGTTTTTAGTGTTGTGCCCCCAACTATAAATGATTCTAGATCCGCCAATGAATTCGGTTAACAATACTTCGGGTTCAGATATATTTTATACCACCTTATATAATTCATTCAGGTATTCTATATGATTTGAATGATTATGGGATATAGAGTTTTTGGTTTGGGTGCGGGTCGGATCTTGGTTTTGGGATTTTTCGCCGCCCAAGCCTAGTAAGAACTTTCATAAGAACTTGCAAATATTTCATCAAAATCTTTTCTAAGGGTGGATGATCTCATCTTGGTTTCAGGGGGTTTTACCGAGCGGACAAGAGATAGCGGTAAAGAGATTAGCTGGAGGGTCAGGACAAGGTGACTTAGAGTTTAAGAATGAGGTCTTACTCTTAACAAGACTCCAACATAGGAATCTAGTTAAGCTTCTTGGCTTCTGTCATGAAGGAGATGAAGAGATTCTTGTTTACGAGCATGTTCCTAATTCAAGTCTTGATCACTTTATCTTCGGTAAGACCTATTGTCATGTATTTTCATCACAAATATTTTTTATCAAATTAGAGAAAAATAAATCATTTTTTTTTCTTTTTAAATCTGTAGATGAAGATAAACGTTGGCTACTTACGTGGGATGTGAGGTGTAGAATCATAGAAGGAGTTGCAAGAGGGCTTCTTTATCTCCATGAAGATTCTCAACTGAGGATTATTCATCGAGACTTAAAGGCGAGTAACATTCTCTTAGACTCTGAGATGAACCCTAAAGTTGCAGACTTTGGAATGGCCAGGTTGTTTAACATGGACGAAACTCGAGGAGAGACGAGCAGGGTAGTTGGAACCTAGTAAGTATGCTCTGTTTTAGAAACAGAGTCTCTGTTTTCTAACAGAATTAGACAAAACATAGATCCACTGTTTATGTTTTTACATAAAAGCTTACAGATTCTTGAAATTAGTATCACCATCAATGTGATTTTGGTTCTTGCAGTGGATATATGGCTCCAGAGTACGTGAGACACGGACAATTCTCAGCTAAATCTGATGTCTACAGCTTTGGTGTTATGCTTCTAGAGATGATAAGTGGTGAAAGAAACAAAAACTTCGAAGCAGAGGGACTTCCAGCTTTTGTAAGAATCACATTTTCTTTATATCTTTTGTAAAGAAACATGTAAGCATATTTTCTTTTGATTCAGGCGTGGAAGAAATGGCTTGAAGGAGCGCCTGAGAGTATAATCGATCCTTACTTAAGCGAACATTCAATAAGTGAGATCGTAAAGTTGATCCAGATTGGTTTGTTGTGTGTTCAAGAGAATGCAGCAAAGAGACCAACCATGAACTCTATAATAATTTGGCTTGCAAGAGACGGTGCTTTTACCATTCCTAAACCTACAGAAGCTGCTTTCGTCACGCTCCCTCTCTCGGTGAAAAGATCCATGAATAAGTCGAAAGACAAAGATGCTAAGTTTTCCGTGGACGAGGTTTCGATTACTGTGTTGTATCCTCGGTGAATCCTCCACTTTATCTATCCCTTGAGAGTTGCATGTTACATAAGATTCTTATGACACAAGTTAACAAAGGTGTTGTATAGGATAAGATATATGAAAGTTCTTATGGTTCAATTAGGTTACCAGTTAGGTAAATGATTATTTTATCTTGTATTTATTTTAAATAATGTATTTTATTTTGCATGGTTAATTTCAATACCAATTTATTATATATGACTAGATTATTTTTCCGCGCGATTTTGAGTTTGTTAAAATCATAAATTTTCATTTGATAATTTTGCAATAAAGAAAAATATTTGGGATGACAATGTGATTTATTAAAATTTTAACACTTTTAGGATATAGTTTGCTTCTCCATATTAGTTAAATTTTGGGCAAAATTTCTAAATAGTTAATTTTTAGTTTTTGTTATTTAAATAGTCTCTAGAAGTTAAAATGACCAAAATAGATTCATTGAAGGGGGTAACCGGCAATTCTATCCTCAATTATAATTTTAATTAATTACTTACTAAATATAAAAAAGAAAATAAATATTAAAATTTTGAAAATGATAAAAGCAGATTATATTTTTTCAAAATATTGTTTTTTCAAACATTTTTCGAATTGCTTTTTTTAAGAATGATTTTATTAGAAAACAATTTGTGAAAACCTTTCTGAACCTGTATGATTTCTCTTAAACTTTTATGTTGATTCTAGAAAAAAAAATTATTTTCACCTATGATATTCCATATTCCAATTCGATTCTTTTTTACCGCAACAAAAAACCTTCGGCCGGCTCCCCTGTCATCAGGCCACCAACTTCCTTGACCTTCCGGCACTGGACATGCGTCAGGGCTTGGAAGAAGAGGAACATGCAGAGTATTTGTTTGGGATCATGTCTTCTTAAGACTATTCTGAATGTCAGTTTTATATATTTCATTTGATATCTTCATAATATTTATATTTCAATAGTACCTTTTAAATGGTTTTTAATTTCTATTCTTTTGATATTAATTTCTATTTTGTTTAAATGATATGGGCATTTTACTATTTCTAAGATTTAATTAAAATACTTTTATGTTAATTTTTTCAAAGGAATATCACAATGCTTTAAAGATGTTAATCTGGTTACACTTTTCACTGGCCTTAGCTCCCTGGCCTCAGCTAAAGCCTCTCGTTGATGAAGACAGCTTTAGCTCCATTGATCACATAATTCGCATACCGGATATATCATATTAGTTTAAAAACACATTCACCCTTATAATATCATGATAAAATCTCATTATTTTCCAGTAAATACATCGAATGTGTTGTAATGCAATACAAATAAAAAAAAATTGAAAACCTCAAACAAAAAAGTACAACCAACCGAAACGTATCAAATGTTTTGTAAAGAAAAACTTATTTGTTGTGTGAGTTTGTACACCACGGGGAGATGTTAATATAGGCTACCCAAACCTGTTTAGACCCTACCAGTTTAGACTCATTTAATGTCAAGTCTGTTTATACAGTTACTCATTTTAATCAGTTTAATGTTATGCATGTTTGATAGTGTTCTTTTAACCTGTTTAGAGCCTTTTACATTTTTTTGTGGATTCTACTTTTTATCAATAACCTTTTGTCTTATCTTATATATTTTTAATAGTTTCTTATTTGATTTCAAAATTTTATAATAAATAAAAATTTAAACTAAAGGAAAATCTGAAAAAAATACTTTACTTTTATTAAATATTAATCAGTTCATAAAATCATAAAAATATCAACTCTAGTAAGTTTTAAATACAATTATAACATAAAACTTTTTCTAAAAAAAACTATATATAATATAACTATTTTGTTTCAAAAACACAAATTATAAAAAAAAAATATTTTAAAAAAATTATCTTTAAATTTGTTTTAAATATTAACAAAAAACAATCTCATAAACGGGCCTAAACTTGTAACTGTTTATTTAAGGGGTACCCACTAACAAGATGAGTTTATTATCATATAGAAATAAACGGATTTATACGGTACCCGCCCGTGTAGGCCTTTTTGTTGTCACAAAACATCTAAGATATTTTATTCATTCAATGCACATACTTGGATAATCTCAGGAAGGTGTTGATACCTCATCTCATATGTTTAGAGGTGTCAAAATGAGCTATAGCTCACGAGCTGGCTCAGCTCACGAGCTGGCTCAGCTCACTCGATTTTCATGAGCATGAGCTTTGTTTCTTATGATCGTTTAATAAATGAGCTTAATGATCGAACTTAAATTAGATCACGAATTATATGAACGATCTTTAATGAATATGAGCTAACTCATGAGCTTGGTCATTTTTAACTTACATATATATATATATATATATATACACGTAATGAGAGAGAGATGCTTTCTATTTTTCTTATGTAAGATAATATAGTTTCTATATTAATCATCTTTATCTTCTAAAATTAAAATGTAAAAATTATTTTTAAAAATATATATATAAAATATAAAAGAATATTGATATAAATCCTCATATTATATATCTTTAGAATTAAAATGTAAAACAAAATATTCCTAAGACCCTCATACATAATATATATATATATATATATATCTTTATGATTTGAATAAATGAAGACTTTGAAGATGAATAATCTCAAAACTCTTATATGGAATAGACTTATGGATTACTAATTAAGCTTTAATTTAATCTATTATTAGGTCTTGGTTTTAATCAGTATATAATATTAATGTTTTAGATTTTTAATATTTAAGTTTTAAGTTATATTACGAAATAAGTTTATTCTATATTTTATTTTATAATTATTTTTATAATTTTTATTTATTATATTTGATCACGAGTTAAGTGATTTAATTCATAATCTAGATGATTTGAGTACGAGTTTAAATATTGAAGCTCATATAATAAATGAGCTGAGCTACCTTATGAAAAATTCAAACTCACTATGAGCTGAGTTGAACTAGCTCATTTTGACACCCTTAGATATGTTGCATGTAGTAACTACCGTTCCCATTGCCGAAGATGACTGATCCAGAATCTCATGATTTCTTTCACAGTTACCACAGAAAATTATTGAGGAACTTCTCCATGTAACATGTCCCGGAGCTCAAGTCAATAGGAGGTCCATTCAGATGTCTACTCTTTAGTTTCACATGAAAATCAAATTTTATTTAATCCGTTCCGTTCTCAACATGATTATCTGAGCACATGCAACCTGTACAATCCAAAATTAGATTATGCCACCTAATTAAAATGTTGATCATAAGAACTGTATAAACAGTAATGACTAAGACAAAATTAACTATATATACAGCTTGTGCTAACTTGCATGTGATGTTTGTGAATCTCCAAGTCTCTCTCGGTTACTCGTGTGTGATACTTTCTTCTGTAGATAGAAATACTTGATCATATGTAACACATAATATCCCCAAAATGTGCATTTCAGATGCTTGTTTTGGACAGACAATGGCAAAATGAGGTAGAGTAAATTGGAGAAAAAAAGTATTACACGAATACCCTTTTACGTGGTCTCTCATCTTTGCTTAGTTTTGATGTTGCTAAAACTCCCGATGCAGTAAGCGTTTTCAACAAATATAGGTCAGTGTGATGCTTCAAGCCTAATCCAGACCCAACAACACCAATCCGTAAAGACAGCAGAAAATTATAAAGGACGGAAACTCGTAAGCCAATATTTACTGTAATAAAAATATCTGAAACTCACTTGAGTCTACTGAAATGTACTTGCAGTGAACAAAGAACTGCTCTTTTAGCTGAGGTTTCAGCAATGTATGTATGCATACCTCTTGTGTATATTTACAACTTTGTACGCTCCTGCTGCTGCAGCATCTGGCAATTATCTTCCTTTGCATCTCTTTTTCTCATGTATCTATTTGTTTTAGTCTTTGGAAAACTTGTCTTCTAACCACCAAGGTTTTTTTTTTAATTAGAAAAGTTTATTAGTAGGAAATTCAATACATAGTGTGTATTTTTAGATATAAAGACATACCTCTTAAATGTTATGTGCATGCTGAATCTTCGTTCTTTGTCTTACAATACAGTTATCTTCTGCAGCTTTACACAGCTTCTCGCTCAAAATTCCCAGAGATTCCCCAAGCTCCTTGGCATGCATGTTC
>CAJHQP010005525.1:0-45420 GCA_905132765.1 Moricandia arvensis
AATAATGTCAACCATCTAGATAATCCTTAACAACATAAGCTTTTTAATACACAAACTTTTTTGTTATCCATTTTAATACTCCAATTAGTTATTTTATTCATTTTAATACACTAACTTTTAAAATTGTACCCATTTTAATACCTAAACTTTTTTTATTTTGACTAAAAATATTAATAACTTTCAAATTAAAAATTTCTAATTTTATTTTAACTTTTAGGAAAGAATGTAAATAAACTAGCGAGCAAATTTTAAATTTTTTAAAAGTTCATTTTAAATATAATAATATAAATTTGTTTTCTATTTCTAAAACAAACTTAATTCATTATTTAAAAGTTATAATTTTATTTAAAAAATTAAGATTATAAAAATTCTGTTACCTTTCTCTCTCAAATATAAAATAAAATTAGAATTTTCTGAGATTCTTATGTAAAATTTAGAGATTTTTAAAATTTTGTTTGAAAATTATGAGTATTTTTAATTAAAATAAACAAAATTTGGGTATTAAAATAGAAATAGTTTTAAAATTTTGTATATTGAAATGAACAAAATAATTAGTTGAGTATTAAACTGGATAGAAAAAAAACATTTAGATATTAGAAAATTTAATGAAATTTAGTTGGATGTTATGAACCATATTGTGGATTGTCATAACTGGATCGACCATAGTCGGCCAGTCCATCCGGCCCGACCACAAAGTCTATGGACGATGAGTTTACTAAACCTATTGCATATGGATTTAGGTTTAGAAAGATAGGAAACCTATTCCATATTGGTTTAAGATGTTTTCATTTTTCCTAGTTGGATTAGGATTTGTACTCTTTCTTTTTCATTGTTGGATTTACCTATTTGTAATCTCTATATAAAGAGAACCCCTTATAAGCTTTATGCATATTCATAAATACAAAGTCATACACGAATTCCCCCTTCTCTTTCTCTTTGATTTACAACACGTTATCAGCACGATAGTTTCTAAATCCATAAAGCTAAGTTTCGATCAACAAATCCTAATCCAATCGTGAACCTTTTTTTTATCATGATCGCTCTCAACGGCAAGAATCAAACATCTCTTGATCACGAACCTTCAACCAACGATATCAAGCCTTGACGATCCCGATCCATAATCAACCATCGATATCAAAGCTTAACGATCCAGCAAGTCCCAAGCCATGAGGACACACGAACCGCGAGGACACACAAGCTTGCAAGGAAACAGTTCGTGATCCAAGTCTATACACCCTTCTCTTTTGGTGGTCCATTCAAGACCGGTGGTTTAAGGTAAACACTAAGAAACCTAAAATCTTAAAACCTCAATCTAATGAACTAATGATCAAACTAAAACTTAAAACCGATTAAAGGAACTTAGAAAGATTGCTAAGTTGCTGGATAGATTGATTGCTATACATGGTTGATTGTTTGATAAAAACCCTAATCGAAAATACTAATGTGCAAATCAAAACCCTAAAAAAATTTGATTGTTTTGATTGATTGTTTGAAAGTTTTTTTGACCAATTTAGGATTGCTTTCTAGAGTGATGGATCCATCTTGACAAAAGAACCTAACCGATTTCTAAAAACCCTAAAATCTTAAACTACTTGTTTGATCCTTGTTAATCCAATTGTATTGAGGTTCTTAATCCAATTGTTAGGTTGATTAGATTAATTGTTTTTAATTCATGATATAACCCTAGGCGATTGCTAGGTTGATTAGGGAACTAACCATTATTCTAAACCTAAACATAAACCTAATCCACATAATTTAATCCCTAAAATCTTAAACCCTAATCATTGATTGATAATATTGATTGATCTTATTGAATGATTTGTGAGTTTTTTCCTCATTGAGAGAATGATTTGTGAGTTAGGATGCTAGGTTGATTGATAAAACCTAATCTCGAATCGAAACCCTAACATGGTCGGATTATTGATTTAATACTTTAAGATTGAAATCAATCACCTTGCTATAAAATTCGACCACCTAGTATATATTATGATTTTTGCATTATCTGATTGCTTGAGGTTGCATGCACAAATAGATCCCGAATACTAGGCTTGCATGAACATATAGAAATCACATGTTAGGAATGCTCTAGTCGAATGACTTGATTGCATGGTCATATAAACTTTAGACCTAAAGAACATATGAATTCAGATGTCGAAAATCAACAACTTGGATTTTTCTGCCTTAAATCTCTCAGGTAATAATTACTTGCAATGGGCTTTGGATACTAAGATTATCCTGAAATCAAATGGTCTTGGTGACTGTATCACAAAGGACAATAATGCAAGTTAGAAAGATAGATACAAAGCTATCCTAATAATTCGTCATCATCTTGATGAGAGACTCAAAGATCAGTATTTGACAATAGAGAATCCCTTAGACCTTTGAACATAATTAAAAAATAAAAACTAGATATGATCACCAAAGAACAGTGTTATTACCAAAGGATATGAATTATTGGAGGAATCTCAAAATCCAGGACTACAAGTCCGTGGACGAATATAACTCAACCTTATTTAAGATAGTTTCTAAATTGAAATTGTGCCGTGAGGATATAACGGATAAGGATATGTTAGAAAAGACTTTGCCCACCTTCCACAAAAGTAATGTGTTGTTATAACAACAATATCGTGAAAAGGGCTTTACCACATATACAAATCTGATCTCATGTCTTTTGATAGCTAAGCAAAATAATGAATTGTTAATGAGAAACAATGAATTGAGACCTCCTGAATCAAACCCACTACCTGAAGCCAATGTGGCCGCATAGGCAAAGAAAGAAATCTAACCACGTCCATAACAATAGACCACACGGCCAAAGGAACCATTATGGTCACGGCTGTGGTCGGTGACAAGGAAGTGGTCGAGGCCACTATAATGTAGGCTGCGGATATCAATCCCATTCAGGCCGTGGTCGAGGTGGAAGTTGTGGTATTTCTAAACTACAACACTCGACCAACAAATCATTGAGTCATAGGTGTGGAATGGAAAACCATTGGGCTAAGACATATAGGATTCCCAGACAATTTTTTGACCTCTGTCAAGAGAGCCAGAAAGAATCGAGAAGTCCATTGGTCTATCAAAATGGGGAAGATGATGTTGATCATAAAAATGATGATCTTATAGAATATGAAACTTCTAATTGCCTAAAAGAATCCAGCTGATTTCAACATCAAAACCTTTTGTGCTTTCTTTGCTTTATGTTCTCTATGTCTTTATGATTAATAATGAAAAGCCAATATAAAGCACTAATTGCAGATATAGCCAGCCTAATTTAGGGCCACGACCAGACATGTATATGATTTCCTAAAGGGGGCACATCTAGAGGTGCTTTATATTCACCCAAAGAAACCCATTGAGTTATTAAGATATAAGAATGAATGGTTTCCATACAGAAACAATGGGCAAAGGAAACAAAGAGTTCCTTCAGACAAAGAAATACGCCCAAGGCCATAAGAAAGTGGTCGAGACTATACTTGCATTCTCAACTGGTTTTTATATCAGTATGATAGAGGCTAGATGCCAAAATAAACAAAAGGTTTACTGAGAATTTCACTTTATGGCATGACCGGCTTGGCCATCCCGGTCCAAATATGATGCGTAATACAAAAGGACACACATCTTGAAAGAAAGAAGAGTTATCCCAAAGAATCTCACGTGTGTAGCATGTACACAAGGGAAACTCATTTGGCCATCACCAGTAAAACGGCTAAGAGTCCATTTTCAGATTTTCTTTTAAAAGACTATATATATGCTGGTGAATCCATGTCCCACGTTTGACGATTATAGTATGTCCATGGGGGAAAGTGTAGAACATAAGTGTGGCATGTCCATACATAAAACGGCTTGGCCGAATCTTTTTTTAAAATGCATTAATAGATCATTACTCATGAGGTTCAGCAGAGACCACATCAGAACCGGCCATAGTAGGTTCGACCATAGTAGGGTCGACCAGGTCAGGTCTGGCCATAGTAGGTTCGGCCATAGTAGAGTCGACCAGGTCAGGTCTGACCATGGTGGTTTCGACCATGGTTTCGACCACATGAGGTCAAAACTCCAAGTCTAAGCTTGGGGACATGCAGTTTTACATGCAATTGATACTGATACGCATCAAGCCATCTAGTGAGCATAGATACTCCCCATCTCAATTAAATCACGGGTCATGAGCCTGACATATCCCATCTAAAGACATTTGGATGTGCCAATTGCTCCACCACAGAGAACTAAGATGGGACCTCAAAGGAGGATGGGGGTATATGTTGGATATGAATCTCCCACAATAATAAAGTACCTTAAGCCAAACACGGGTGATATGTTTGTGGCCAGGTATGCGGATTGTCAATTTTATAAATCTGATTATCCAACATTAGGGGATATAATAAGCTGGTAAAAGAAATAGAATGGAATCAACCATCATTGTCTTGGCAAGATCCTCAGACTAAAGAATGTGATTTAGACATCCAAAAGGTTATACATTTACAAAAGCTATCTAATCGATTGCCAAACACATTTGTTGACCCAAAGAAAGTGACTAAGTCATATATACCACTTGTAATGCACCAATACATATTGAAGTCCAAGAGGGACATAATCAAGTTGCTACAAGAGTCTAGAGAACTTTTGAAACGTGGTAGATCAATAGGTTCCAAAGATAAGAATCCTCGGAAACAAAAGAAAGGTGCGGAGAATGAAAACAAATCCGAGACCAAGGAAACCACAGACATAGACATAAGGCCGGCCGGATCTAAGGTACCAAACACTGAGGCTTGGGACGCCACGCTTTAGGGTACTAATGGTCCTGATAATAATGAGATTGTAATCGATTATATCATGTCTGGAATACATTGGAACAAGAGAAATGATGTCGACATAGATAATTTATTTGCATGCAAGATGGCACTTGAACTTATGAATATAAGCGAGGATCATGAACCCACGTTAATAATAGAGTGCACTCGTAGATCATACTGGCTTAAATGAAAAAGAAGCTATAGACGTGGAGGTAAACTCTTTAAAGAAGAGAAATGTTTTGTCCAATAATTCAGACACCTTATGATGTTAAACCAGTGGATATAAATGATTCTTTGTGAGGGAAAGAAATCGTGAGATATAAAACACGGCTTGTTGCACAAGGATTCTCACAAGAGACCAGAAATAGATTATGAGGAGACATACTCTCATGTGGTGGATGCAACTACTTTAGATTCCTAATAAGTCTAGCTATAAAAGAGAAATAAGATTTGCAGCTAATGGATGTAGTAACTTCATATTTATATGGTCTACTAAATAATGAGATATATATGAAATTACCAGAGGATATTGAGCTTAAAGATAAAGCTAGTTCTCGAGAACAACATTGTATAAAGTTGATGATCTGAATATCCTAGGAACCTCTGGAGAAATTTCCCAAACGGTTGAATATCTAAAGAAAGAATTCAAAATGAAAGATTTGAGTAAAAACAAAGTTTTGTTTGGGGTCACAACTTGAATACATAAATAATGGAATCATTGTGCATCAAATGGCATATACAGAAAAGGTACTCAAGAGATTCAACATGGGCCAATCTCACCCATTGTCGAGCCACATGGTCGTGAGGTCCCTTGATATGGACACCGACCCTTTTTTAGTCCAAAGAAGGACGATGAAAAGGACTTGGTCCAGAAATGCCATATTTAAGTGCCATAGGAGCTTTAATTTATCTGGCGAGCCACACTCGACCAGACATATGTTTTTTCCGTGAATCTATTGTCTAGATTTAGCTCATATCCGACCATAAGGCACTGGAACGAGATTAGACATATTCTTCGTTATTTATAAGGAACAAAAGACTTTGGTTTATTTTTATATACTAACCAACCCAAAGAGGGGTCAAGTGATTAAATGGTTTTGCTGATGCAGGTTATATATTAGATCTCGGACAGGTTATGCAATATATTGGGACAGTCGGTGTAGTAACCCTATCTTAGGCATGATTTTGGTCGAGGAAATAAAAGAGCTTAGATGGAGAAACCATGAGTTACAATAGCTTCAGAATATCACAATTGGAAGTATTAGTCGTGAAACATTTCAGAAGATCGATTGAATTGGAAATTGGTCGAAACTCTAGTTGGAATGGTCGATGACAAAGAAATACACCCTAATGGCTTATCGACCTGGTATGTTTAAGATGGAGCCGTGTACTAAAGAATCACGAGTAAGACTGGACGTTCGGCGGTTATGGACAAGAAAGATGGCCGCAATCATGGGAAACTACACTTCATTCAGTTCTATGGTGGATCAG
Source organism: Moricandia arvensis (assembly GCA_905132765.1). Lineage (NCBI taxonomy): Eukaryota > Viridiplantae > Streptophyta > Magnoliopsida > Brassicales > Brassicaceae > Moricandia > Moricandia arvensis. The sequence continues at coordinate 6,279 of CAJHQP010005525.1, forward strand.
GTGTAGCCTGGTTCGGTCTGGTCCGTTACAAGGCGAGTGTCTGCTAAGGGGGAAAATGAGTAAGATGACCGGAAGAAAGTTAATACATCAGATTGGAATACATAGATTGAAAGATTTTTAGTGAGGTACAAAACATGGGGAGTAATACGCGTTGTACTCTTTTTCCTTAACAATGGTTTTATCCCATAGGGTTTTCCTGGTCAAAGGTTTTAATGAGGCAACATCTAGGGCGTATTACATGGTTATGACATCCAATGGGGAGTGTTATGAACCATATTGTGGATTGTCATAACCAGACCGACCATAGTCGGCCAGTCCATCCGGCCCGACCACAAAGTCTATGGGCGATGGGTTTACTAAACCTATTGCATATGAGTTTAAGTTTAAAATGATAGAAAACCTATTCCATATTAGTTTAGAATGTTTTCTTTTTTCCTAGTTGGATTAGAATTTGTACTTTTTTTTCCTTATTAGCTTTATGCATATTCAGAAATACAAAGTGATACACGAATCTCTCCTTCTCTTTCTCTTTGATTTACAACATTGGAGTATTTTTATGGAATTTCCATTTATTTTAACACTCAAAGCTTCTTCATTGTACACCAACGCAGAAAGTTGTTACCTTTGGGATTAGCGGTGAGTAGTTAGCCTTAGTTAGGGTTTATCAATGCAATGTTTCCTTCTTGTGGTTGGGATTTGAGTCAAGTTTCTCGGCCCGATTCTCACTTCTGACAGAGACATGAGTTAGAGTTAGGCCTTTTTTTGGTTGGAGTAATTCTTCGAAAAAGACGACTTCTTTTAAGGTGTTTACAGCTCGAAAAACTATGTTTTTTGTCTCTTTTGCTTTCAGTGGAGTTGCATAAAGATGAAAGATAGGGAAAGCGATGGGAATCTTGACAATAGAATCCTCGTGGGAGGATTGTCTTGGGATGTCACTGAGAGGCAGCTTCAAGATACTTTCCACCGCTACGGAAAAATCATCGAGTGTCCAAATTCCAGAGACTCGTGCTGGAACTTGTGATTTGGTGGATTATATCTCACAACACAACTTTGTTAGAATTGGTTTGATGTTCAGATATGTGGAATCTCTGTCATCTTTGAGATGCCTTGAGGAACAACACAAGTATCTAAATGAGGTTTATTAAGGCTCAGTAGAGATTTCTTTGTAAGAAGACATGCACTTCTGCTCTCTCACTTGATCTGATCATATGTTTGAGAGACCTATGATTAGATTTAGGACTGCAATGGTTTTTATGCAGATCATGTCCTGTGGAGTCTATCTTCATCTTGGCTATTTTCTCAGTAGCATCAGTTCTGTGCTTTCTTTTTGACATCAGAGATAGATACCTAAGTAACTCTATGTGTATCCTTTGAGTAAGCGTTGTCGGATTATATGTCAGTTTGTGTTCGTGACTTCTGATGTTACGTCTCAACTCGGTATCCTAACCTGACTTTTTCCTGTTGTTTTAGGGTATAAGCCTCTGTTTGGCCAGCTTTTTCCCCAGAAGCAGATATCTCCCTGTGAAGAATTTTTGTTGCTGTTGTTCTGTAACAAGTACAATTGTTGCCACATGGAAGCATGATAAGTACAAGAAAGCGTATGTGAGAAAGCGGAAGAAAGGGGAGGGTGCTGAGCTGGACAAGACGGCTGACGTGGCAGAGGTCGTTGGAAAGTCAAGAGAGGAGAAAGGCAACAAAGACTCTGTTTGAGAAAGAAGGTTTGCGGTTAGAGCTGGGAGCTGGATCGAAGAGTATAGAAGATAAGTAGCTAAGAGAGAAGAGAATCTTTTATGCTTGTATTGTTGTGTGTAGAAGACGCTATGAGTCTTTGCTACTTGATCGTGATGAGATCGTAGACGAGTATTGCAATCGTGATGAGATTGTAATAGGAGTCTAACATACAAGCTTTTCTGTTCAATAAGAGTACTTCTTTTAGTAAATCGGAGTTACAGAGTTACTAAATCTAACATTGGTGCGGTGAAACTGGTCGAATCAACGCGATGAGGTCTAATAGCTTCGCCGACGAGTTCTTCATTTTCGATAGAAGCAGACGAACCGGAGACGACGATGAAGGAGGAGGTAGTTTTCTTACGCGGTGGTTACAATCTATTGATGAATCAGGCGGCAGAGAACAAACAACGATTCGCGCAGCTTGAGGATCATTTCAAAGAAATCATGAAGATGCTTGGAAAGCGACCGATTCAAGAAGCAGAAACGTTAAATGAGCAGGTCTGTCGTTCCGAACCGTCGAATCTGGGATATAAGGTATCAAATCGTATTCTGGAACAAAATCGGGACGTTTCTCCATTAGGTTATCGGTCTAGAGATATGGATAGGAGGAATCATGATACTGTGATGATGAATCGTGAGAGTATGGTGAAGAAGTTAGAAATGCCTAAGTTCGAAGGTTGGAATACGCATGATTGGATTAGCGATGTGGAGCATTTTTTCAAGGTTGGTCAGTTCAGAGACACTGAGCGATTGGATATGGTTGCGTTATGTGTGGAAGGCAGAGCAAAGAAATGGTTTGGTTGGGCACTTAAACGTGGAGGCTTCCGAGATTGGGGTGATTTTAAAGAACAACTAATTGTGAGGTTTTCGGAATCGATAGATGATGAGCCGGCGACAAGACTATTCTCGATTAAACAGACGGGATCAGTGGCAGATTACATTTCCGAATTCGAAGATCTTTCTACTCAGGTTCCTGGCATTGATGACAAACATTTGGAGCGGATATTTTACAATGGTTTGAGCCAGGAAATGAAAGAAGTGATCATGATGAAAGATCCGCAAGGGTTAGCAAACTTTATAGCTGCGGTGTTGAAGATGGAATCAAGTGCTTTTTGTAAAGTAGTCAGCACGTCGATAAGGACTGGTAACAGAGTGAGTGGTAACAGAAATTACAGTGGAGGATGAACACCTCAAAGTACCAGCACAGTTCGTTTTCAACCGGATCAGACGAATAAAGAGAACATTCAACAACAGAAGTCTATAGTGAGACCACGTTTGCAATTCTCCGATTCAGAACTGGATCAGATGAGACGGGATAAGATTTGTTTTCGATGCAAGGCTCCTTGGTCACCGGTGCATAAGTTGGAGTGTCCTAATAAGTCATTAAGAGTCCTCACAGTCATCAACGGATTGGAGCTGGAAGTGGTTGACAAGTACAATCAGGAAGAAACAGAGATGATAGGGTTTACACAAGAATTAGGAACTCTATCACTGAACTCATTTTTGGGGATAGATTCTCCAAAGACAACAAAAATGAGAGGAGTTATCAACAACAAAGAGGTGATCGTCTTGCTTGATAGTGGAGCATCCCACAATTTTATTTCTCCTACAATTGTGAAGAAGCTGCGATTGAAAGTTTGTGCAGATAGCAGCTTAGATGTGTTACTGGGCAATGGAGTTATGATAAAAGCGTTAGGGTCTTGCCACTCTATATCGTTTACACTTAACAGCACCAGTTTCACATCCGACTTCATCTCTCTAGAACTGGGAAACGTGGATGTAATTCTCGGAGTGCAATGGCTAGAAACATTGGGCACATGCGAGGTTGATTGGAAGCAACAAGTGTGGTCCTTTGTTTATAAAGGAGAGCGCGTTACACTGTATGGCGATGAGTCCCTGCATTGTAATAGGCTATCTTTTAAGTCATTAACTCCGAGTTACCAAGGTACAAGTCAAGAAGAGGCAGCGTTGATAAGTTCTTTGGCTCTCACATCCATGAAACCAGAGATTATTCCAGCAGAGTCAAGTGCGTTGAACCCTTTACTGGCAGAGTTGTTGGATCAGTTCGATGATGTTCTTGCAATGCCATCGGGACTACCACCAATAAGGGGGAAGGAGCACAGTATTACACTAGTATCGGGGGTTTCATTAGTTTATGTACGACCCTATAGGTACCCTCATGCGAGCAAAGTAGTCATGGAACAAATGGTATCAGAGATGTTGGAAGCAGGAATCATACGACCAAGTACGAGTCCGTTCTCGAGTCCGGTACTGTTGGTAAAGAAGAAGGACGGGTCATTCCGTTTTTGCATAGACTACAGAGCTTTAAATCGAGCAACGGTCCCAGATAAGTATCCCATCCCAGTCATAGACCAGTTACTCGATGAGCTACATGAGGCAGCAGTATTTTCCAAGCTGGATCTCCGATCAGGCTATCACCAGATTAGGATGATGGAAGAGGACATCAAAAAGACAGCTTTTAGGGCATTGGAGGACACTACGAATTCTTAGTAATGCCGTTTGGATTAACAAACGCCCCGGCAACCTTTCAAGCTTTGATGAACAAGGTCTTCAAGCGATTCTTGCGTAAATTCGTGTTAGTATTCTTTGATGATATCCTCATCTTGAGTAAGACAATGTCCGACCATATCGAGCATCTCAAGTTGGTACTGCAGGTGTTACAAGCTCAGAAGTTATTTGCGAATAGAAAAAAATGTTCATTCGGGGTCAGTCAAGTGGAATATTTGGGGCACATCATCTCGAAAGCAGGAGTGGCAACGGATTTATCAAAGACAGAAGCTATGAATAAATGGCCTACTCCTCAGACCATCAAACAACTTCGCGGATTCCTTGGTCTCACGGGCTATTATCGTCTATTTATCCGAAACTATAGTATCCTGGCTCGTCCGTTAACAACATTACTAAAGAAGGATCAGTTTGGGTGGTCAACAGAATCACAAAGAGCATTTGAAGCTCTAAAATCAGCGATGATGAATGCTCCTGTTCTAGCTCTACCGAACTTTGCAAAGACATTTGTGCTGGAATCAGATGCTTCGGGAGTGGGTGTGGGAGCGGTGCTGATGCAAGAGAAGCAACCCATTGCCTACTTTATTCATGCCTTATCAGATAGGGAGCAACTTAAACCAGCATATGAAAGGGAGTTGATTGCAATTGTTATGGCAGTGAGGAAATGGTAACATTACCTAATGGGAAAGAAATTTGAAGTACATACTGATCACCGAAGCCTCAAGTTTCTCCTGGAACAGAAAGAAGTCAACTTGGAATATCAGAAGTGGTTAACACGGTTATTGGGGTTTGATTTTGAAATCTTCTACAAGCCAGACAGTGAAAACAAGGCGGCAGATGGTCTGTCTAGATGTATGTCTGTGTCGACTTTGTTATTAGCTCTAACTATGCCTGCAACGCTACAGTGGAAGGATTTAGACAAGGAATTGGCGGGAGACGAGTACATACAGAAAACTATACAGAAGTTACAGAATGGATCCTTGATATCGGATAAGCTGAAAATCATCGACGAAAGACTGTGGTCTAAACATCGGTTAGTCATATCGAATACGTCAAAGATTATTCCTGTCATTTTTAAGGAGTGTCACGATAGCAAGATGGGGGGCATTCAGGTGTCTTGAAAACATTGAAAAGGATACAACGTTCATTCTACTGGAAACGGATGTATAAACAGGTTCAAGAGTATGTTGCGGGCTGTGCTATATATATGTCAAACACATAAATACTCTACCTTGTCACCGGCAGGACTCCTACAACCGCTTCCAATCCCTAACCAAGTATGGGAAGATATCAATTTAGACTTCATTGAGGGGCTACCAACATCTAATGGATTGAATGTGATTTTGGTGGTCATTGATAGATTAAGTAAGTACGCACACTTCATTGGTCTACACCATCCATTTACTGCCTCGGATGTAGCTAAAGCTTTCTGCAAAGACATCGTGCGTCTTCATGGATTCCCGAAGAGTATAACATCGGACAGGGACAGAATTTTCTTGAGCTAATTTTGGTCAGAATCCTTCAAGTTAGCCGAAACCCAGCTAAACTACAGTACTGCATTCCATCCACAGACAGATGGACAATCTGAGGTACTTAATAGATGCTTGGAGACTTATCTTAGGTGCTTTGCCTCTGAAAATCCGCGGACTTGGTCGAGATTTTTGTCATGGTCCGAGCTTAGGTACAACACAACATATCATATTGCTTTACAGACTACACCGTTCAAGATTCTGTATGGGAGGGACCCTCCGTCTTTGGTCCGTTTTGAGCCAGGGTCTACAAGGAACTTTCAGCTGGAGCAGTCTCTATTGGAACGTGACAACGTTTTAATCAAATTGAAGTTAACATTGGCAAAGGCTCAGAAATTTATGAAGGATCAAGCGGACAAACACAGACGAGATGTACAGTTCAAGGAAGGGGATATGGTGTATTTGAAACTGAGACCCTATCGACAACAAACGGTGGCTAATCGGTTCTGTCAGAAGCTTGCAGCCAAGTTTTATGGCCCGTATAAGGTTTTATGTCGGATAGGACAAACGGCTTACAAGTTACTTCTCCCTGAGACATCTAAAATCCATCATGTGTTTCATATTTCTCAACTTAAATTGGCTGTGAATCCTAGGGAGCAAGTGTTGGAGTTACCACCAGTGTGTATTAGTTCTGATCATTGGGTTCGCGAACCAGAGGGGGTATTGGATAAGCGTTACGATCAACAAGGACTTTTGGAGTTGTTAGTTTCATGGAAGGGTCAGCCGGATACTGAAACCTCATGGATACCATATCAAGCCTTCATTACTCAGTTTCCAGATTACAAGCTTGAGGGCAAGCTTGGTTTTGTTAAGGGGAGTATTGATAAGTACAAGAAAGCATATGTGAGAAAGCGGAAGAAAGGGGAGGGTGCTGAGCTGGACAGGACGGCTGACGTGGCAGAGGTCGTTGGAAAGTCAAGAGAGGAGAAAGGCAACAAAGACTCTGTTTGAGAAAGAAGGTTTGCGGTTAGAGCTGGGAGCTGGATCGAAGAGTATAGAAGATAAGTAGCTGAGAGAGAAGAGAATCTTTTATGCTTGTATTGTTGTGTGTAGAAGACGCTATGAGTCTTTGCTACTCGATCGTGATGAGATCGTAGACGAGTATTGCAATCGTGATGAGATTGTAATAGGAGTCTAACATACAAGCTTTTCTGTTCAATAAGAGTACTTCTTTTAGTAAATCGGAGTTACAGAGTTACTAAATCTAACAAAGCATCTCCTAGATGATAACTTGCTGGTCAATAATGGTCTTGATCAGCTTATTAGCCTTTTCTTTTAGTTTGTGGTATTAGATTGACAAAACCTGATTGCGGGGATAACATGCCACAGATGCAATGGTTTAGAGTATGGTTTGGCTAGAGGCTAACATTTTTTTGCTGGGATCACTGATGTAGCACTCCCTGAGTCCCTGTGGATTTGTATCTCTACAAGTATGCGGATGTAATTTGACATTCTGTTGTTTGATTCTAGGGACTTCCAGTGAAAGAATTTATTTCCATGGTTTTATGTAACTTAGTATGCATGATAAATATATTGTTCAGGTTAGTATATGTTCACTGATTGTCTTCTGTTTGCCACTTCTAGCATGTGCATTCTTTGGTTCTACTTTTGCTATTTAATAACAATAATGATATTTTTGTGTTATTGTAGATCTTGGTGGGGAAAGATACTGGGCGCCCACGTGGTTTTGGGTTTATTACATTCACTGATCGCCAAGGAGCTGATGGTGCAATTAAGCACATGCATGGGTGGGAGTTGGGTGATAGGGTCATCTCGGTGAACACGGCTGAGCCTAAGACTGGGGGAGAGGATGTAGACCATCCTCGTAAGAGTGGAGGCTATCCATCACAAGGAAAGGGAAGCTATGGAGGAGGTGGTGCTGAAGATGGGTGCTTTAAGTGCGGGTGGCATGGTCATTGGGCACGAGAATGCCCATCAACTGGTGGTGATCGAGGACGGTACAGAGATCTAGAATTGGAGAATATGATGGACACTATAGAGAGCGTGACCGTTACATGGATGGTCGTCGTGATGGTGGGCAGTATAGCTACAGAGACCGCTTTGAAGGTGGAGACAGATATGAAACTCGTGTGGGGAGGTTTGTAACTCTTCTTATCTCTGGTCCTAATTATAGTTCCAACAGGTATATTGGTTTAGGAAAGTCCTAATCTTTTGATGCAGGTATGGTCGGTCACATGTAGACCGTCTGGTGAGTGATAGGTATAGGATGCCTGATCATCACATTGAGGATGATTATGGCAGGAGAGAGAGAGGCTATGACAGGGACAGAGGAGCAAGTGATAGGTATGGAGCTATGGGACAGTTAGGTGATGAGGGAAGAGGCTATAGAAGCAGACCAGGTCCTTATGACCGTCCTAGCCGAACTGGAGGCCGATCTTCTTCATATGAAGGTTGGTAGTTTTTTCTTTGAGATTAGGTGGGATGTATCAGAACTGTGTTTTCTCTCAGATGGAACTCGAATTCTAAGCCTAAAAGTTGTTAGTTATGTTTCTATGATCTTGTTGATTCCCACAAGCTTTCTGAACAGTCTCTATTACTCTTAAATCAATGTACCAAAACTGATGGATATAGAACAGTTGAAACAGAGCATAGATCAAAAGCTCACTCTAAAACCCTGAAGTTCAAAATCGAGATATGCCATTAAAATTAACAGAAAGGAGGAAACTTGGCGTTACAATGGGAACTAGTGAAGACAACAGACAACAAAAAAAAAACACAACACAAAAAGGTTCCACATGTGTAGAAATCTTTTATCTCACTTACGAAGCTCTCCGATGTAGAAATCCTCGATCATGTCGAAAACACGAGTGGCATGTTGTGGTCCGAAAAACCCATCAGTAGAATCATCACCAGCGTGATCTAGAATGGCGTCGCCACCAGGATGCTCTTCAACGTAAGAAGTGACATCATAGACTTTATCTTTGATTATGATCCAACAATCGTCTCTTTTGTTATGTTCTGCGACTTCACTCTTGCTGTAACTTTTAGGCTTTGTTGAATCTTTAGGCTCATCATTACTAGATTGCTTCTTCTCTTGACCACCGTTTGATCTTCGCTTGCCTTGGATTAAGAACAATGCTGAAACTAGAAAACCCAGAAGCAATCCTATCACAGCTATCATCTTCGAGAGAGAAAGAGAGAGGATTAAAATTGGGTTTACTTTTGGTTTACAAGTGGAGTGAATGGTCGGTTAGATCCAGATTACTGACCCAAACAAATGATTGGACTTAGGGTTTCTTAACGACGCATTATATATGAGAGGGCATAAAGGTCAAAACTCAAAACACAACATCTATCCATTGGAAAAAGGCATATTTCAACATCAACTTTACGATTCATGCTTATTCATTCACGAACTTTACAGTAGTGCGTATTTCATACTGACTTAAACAAAAATTCAAAAATACAACATAAACTTTATGCGTTCTGCTTTTTCATTCCCGAATTTTATATTAGTGCATATTTCATGCTAAACTAAACAAAATTAAAAAAATACTACATGAACTCTCAAAATCATTATTATATATATATAAACTATAAAAAATTTAATCATTATTTATTTATCTGAATGACGTTATTTCAGATAAATAATGTAAATTAAAAATTTAAAAATATTAAATAAACTTTCAAAATTGTGCTTATATATATGTATTGGTCGTCAAATGTGTAAGTCATCTGTTGATTTATAAAACAATGTCATTTTGGTAAATTCAGTTTTACAGAATTTATCCAAAATGACGTCGTTTTGATAAATTAACGTATGACAAACACCTCTGACGGTTAATAAATAAGCACAATTTCGAGAGTTTAAGTATTTTTGAATTTTTGTTTAGTTCAATATGAAATATGCACTATTATAAAGTTTGGGAATGAAAAAGCACAACTCGTAAAGTTCATGTAGTATTTTTGATGTTTTGTTTAGTTCAATATAAAATATGCACCTCCGACGGTTAATAAATAAGCACAATTTCGAGAGTTTAAGTATTTTTGAATTTTTGTTTAGTTCAATATGAAATATGCACTATTATAAAGTTCGGGAATGAAAAAGCACAACTCGTAAAGTTCATGTAGTATTTTTGATGTTTTGTTTAGTTCAATATAAAATATGCACGCCTATAAAGTTCGTGAAGGAATAGACATGTGCATTTATAAAGTACATATTTGAATCAATAATACATGATTTAAACTTATAAAATAATGATTTTTAAAGTTAAATTAAAAACATAAATAATTGTAGATCTATTTGATAAAACTAAAACAAAAATGATAAGATTTATTTGATAAAACTAAAAATTATTATAAGTTAATATTTACATGATCAATACGAGAAAATTATTTTGGTCTAGAAATTAGTATGTCCTAACTTGTCTACCAGTGTGAGAATTCGAACATTCCAAAATTAATTTTTAATTATATAAAATTTAACCAAAATGACATTGTTTTATAAATCAACGGATGACTTACACTTTTGACGAACAATATGTTAATATAATGATTTTGAAAGTTCATGTAATATTTTTTTTTAATTTTGTTTAGTTTAATATGGAATATGCACTACTATAAAGTTCGGGAATGAAAATGCACAACGCATAAAGTTTATGTAGTATTTTTGAGTTTTTGTTTAGTTCGATATGAAATAAGCACTACTATAAAGTTTGTGAAAGAATAGGCAGGATCCGTAAAGTTCATGTTGAAATAAGCCCTTTTTCCTCTATCCATTACATTCTTTATATGGGTTTGTTGTGTTAAAATGAGCCAACTGTTATGAAATCACTATGTGGATCACTAATAACCAAGCCCATCCGAAGTTCATATTAGAGTGTCGGCCATAGGCCCATGTATTACCCATTAGTGGTTTATCTTTTATGTACTATTTCCATTTATCTCTTATGTAAATCCCTATATATAAAGGGCACCTCTTATACCTAATGATATAACACGAAAGTCTCTTCATACTTTCTCTACTTTCACAACACGTTATCAGCACGAGTAGTATGGTCATGAGGGGAAGTGAGGACAAATCCATAGTCCATGACCACACTACAAATCCGTGGACCATGGTTTACCCATGAGTCATTTGTGGTTCACACACGGTTTGGGAGAACGAGTCGTTTGAAGTTCGCCGTCGAGGAGGAAGAACGAGAGAGAGATTAGACTTTAAGAAAATTTCTATTTTGGAATGTTTCCATTTTGCTTGTTTGAGAGTTTAGGTTGATAGATTGATTGTAAACCCTAATCTCGAAATTGGCAATTCTCTACAGTTATAAGACTTAAAATTTGGATGATATGAGAATTTAGGAAAATTTCCATTTTTTCAAACTTTCCATTTTTGAAAGTTTCCATTTTTGAAATTTTCTATTTCCTGAAATTTCCATACTCAAAATTTCCATTTTCAAAATTTCCATTTTTGAAATTTTCCATTTTTGAAAATTTTCATTTTTGAAAGTTTCCATTTTTGACTTTCATGAATGTTAGGGTGATAGATTGATTTGTATACACACCCATGAACTTGAAATTGGAAGTTTAAAGGATAAACCATAAAATATGGATTGCTTGAAAATTTTAGGAAAATTTCCATTTTGATTGATCTTATGAAAGTTAAGATGCTAGATTGTTTGAGATTACACTCACATGAATTTGGAAACTATATATTATAAGACCTAAAATTTTGATTGCATGAGTTCAGGAAAATTTCCATATTTGATTTTAGGAAAATTTCCATTTTTGATCATTAGGCTATATTTCCATTTTGCATGGTCATGGTCGATGGTCCTACCCGACCTCGACCTGGTCGATGACATCATACCATCTCGACCTAGGAACCATCTAAAGGCCTTGAAACCTTAACCCCGAAAACTTAAAGTGTTAAGATGATCATTGAATGTTTTCTTGGCCGTGTGCATAGCTTGTTTGATCAATGAAATATGTTTGATTGCTTGGATTGCATTATCACTTCACCGTGTGAATTTGTATCATGTTCATGTTGTTCCCACACCACGGATTGTTAAAATCCTAGTCTCTAACTTAGACCTATAAGGGCCTTGAAACCCTATATACCAGAATCGGGTGGAGAACTCATTGATTGATTTTGATTAATTCATTTTTTGAGAATTAAGATGCTAGAATTGTTTGATGCATCCATGATACACTAAGTGATAATACCATCACCCGGTCCCAAAAAAACCGAGGTTTAAACCTTGTCGACCTTGAAATCGACCTAGGATTGTTTTGCATCCCATTATAGCGATCATACATGGCCGTGTGGCCTTAGAATATCAACCATACATATCCCACGTCCACACTATTCTGATTTGGTTGAAATATAAATTGTTTTCGTCAAAATGACCTAATATGAAAACCATGTGTGTTGATTGGTTGATTGTGTGAAATCTAAAATTCTTGAATTGGTTGATATATGATTTCAAATGTCGAAAATCTAAAGCTGTATATATAATCATTAGACACAAAGATTATCCTATAGTCCAAAGACTATGTGTGTTGAATGGTCGATTATTTGATTGCTTGGTCGAAGATTAATAACTAAACATCGACCTAGGACATATAAGATCCCGACCTTAAAGCTCGGTTTGATAATCTCGTCCTAGGCCCAATCCGACCTTGAAACCGGATCAAAACCAGGTTTAACTTGGTGTGTTGTCGACCTTGAAACTCGACCCGACCTCACATTATCCGACCAAGGTCGAACCAGATCTATCTCGACCTAAAACCAGTCTCGGACCTAACCACGTTCATAACTATAGTCCACACGGCTAGATGAACCATTTTGGTCGCAGCCGTTGTCGATGACATAGACGTGGTCGAGACCACTATAATGTGAGTCATGGTTGATCGAACCACTATAACAAAAGGCATGTGGATGTCAAACCCATTCAGGCACGTGGTTGAGACCAGACCCATGGTATTTCCATTACAATTTTACCTTGCCTAAAGGCATATGGTCGTGGCTATTAACAAAACATATGGTCGAGGTTAACTAACCAGAGCTGTGGCCGTAGGAACCACAATAACCGTGGTAGTGGACCCAAAATTTTGGCCATGGTCAAGGGCATGTAAGCCGTGGTATTTCTAAACCACAACACCGACCAGTAAATCATTGAGCCATACGTGTGGAAAGTAAAACCATTTGGGACTAAGACATATAGAGCTCCCCAAACATATTCGTGACCTCTATCAAGAGAGTCCAACAGGGGAAGAATCTAAATGTCCATTTGGTCCAAGATGACAATTGTGATAATCAAACATAAACTTATGGATTATGAAACATATAGTTGTCTAAATGAATAAGCTATATTTCGACAATAAAAGTTTGTATAGTCGGTCTAATAAGACCCACGGCTAAGGCACTGCCTAAAGGGCATGGATTTTATTCACCCATACAGACCCATTGAATGGTTTCCAAATAGAAACAATGGGCAAAGGAAACAAAGTTCCTTGACTTTAAAGAAAATTGCCGAAAAGCCTTATAAATTGGTCAAGACTATACATGAATACTCTACTGATCCAAATTATGCTAAAGATCAGTATGATAAGAGCTTAAAGCCATGGTAACCAGAGAGGTTAACCCACGAATTTAGCACTTAATGGCATGACTGGATTAGCCATCCAAGTCTAAACTTGATGCAAAGAATGCAAATGCAAAGAATGAAAATGCATATGGCACAAAGAGTTATCCCATAGAATCTCACGTTGTGTAGCATGTACACAAGGGAAACTCTTAAGGCTTTATTGTCTTAAACACCACGAGTAGTATGGTCATGAGGGGAAGTGAGGACAAATCCATAGTCCATGACCACACTACAAATCCGTGGACCATGGTTTACCCATGAGTCATTTGTGGTTCACACACGGTTCATCCGTGATACACCCATGAACCAAACGTGGTGCATTCCATGGCTCATCCATGAGATAGACTATGACCTATAAAGGTCCAAACGATAAGGACATCATGAATTCACATAGACCATTACCTATAAGGTCTATAACTCCCAGCCTAAAGCTCAGGGACAAAAACGAATTCACATGTATCTAATATCAATATGCATCAGGCCATATAAGTGAGCATAAATATTTCCATCTAAGAATGATTAAGGGTCATTAACCAGACATATATCTCCTTGAGAAAATCAGGATAAACCACCACAAAATATGTGCCATATAAGATGGATTGGGAATATATGTTGGATATGAATAAGACTTTCTCCTATGAATTATGAAAGAGACCTTGAGCCAAATATGGGTGATCAAATTGGCAAGGTACACGGATTACATGAGACCAAATGAATCCGACTATCCAACATCAGAATGAGAAAGTTATAAGCTGGGTAAAAGAATAAAGAATAAAGAGTAAAAGAATGGAATGGTATTAACCATCTATGTCTTGGCAAGATCCTCATATTTGAGAATATGATCATATGATATAAAGCTAGTAAAGCTAGATGTCAGACATATTGACCCAATGACTAAGTCATAAACCAGCTTGCACCACGAAATTGATGTCTTAAAGAGACACAATCAAATTGCTACATAGTCTATAAAAGATAGACCAATAAGTTCCAAATGATAAGAAATCCTCGGAAAGAAAAGAAAGAAATGGTGCACATATCCGAGTTCAATGGAAACCAAACCAGACATTAGAGATAAAAGCTGGCCAACTGTACATCTAAGGAACCAGACCATGTTGCTTGGGACGCCAAGCTGCAAGGTGATAAAGGTCCTAGATAATGAAATCTCAAAACTGATTAAATCATGTCTGGAACATTATGGAACCACATCAAAGTGTCGACACATAAAAGATACATTCATTCAAAGATAAGAATGATGGTAGCACTTGAAAGAAATGAGGATCAGAATCCACATGAAATAAGAATGCATCCGTGGGTTCATTCATTCTAAATTCCAGATGAGTGCATTGGCCATACATATAAGAAAGACACCATCTGATGATATAAACCAGTGAAAAGTCTTGTGAAAGATAAGAAAATCGTGAGAGATGCTATTAATAGCATCCAAGCATTGCTTGTTACACAAGGGTACTCACAAGGACTAAGGAACATATAATAAGGAGACATACTCCTATATGGTGGTTGCTACTGCTCAGAACCAAAATTCTGAAAGGTCTGGATCAATATATATGTGTATAGTAAGCAAAGAATATATCACTGGATAAAGAGAATAAAGGTACCAGAAAGATGAGAAAGAAACTCTCTTGAACAGCTTTGTTCCTAAGTTGATGATGGACTAGAAAAAGCAGCTGCATAAGAATGCATAAAGTATGAAAGACTAAGGAAATACTTAGCAAAGAGTTCCATGAGAACAATCAGTCCATACATTCATACAAAAGAAATCCCTTGTGCTTATACTAACCTCAAGAAAGGTTAAAGGATAATCAGTCCTTAGACAGATTATGAAATCAGTCCATAAGAGATCATATCTCCATGTGTGTGTCCATGTTAAGATCAGCACATCTTATTGTGTAATTGGTATGATGGATGGTCGCTTGAAAAGTGAAATGGAACCATGAATGGTCCATACCAATTCCATACCAAAGTTTATATCCGACCATACCATTAATTGGTAAGATTATGGACATGTATGGATAAGATCCATGACCCAATATATATATAATCTAGCACGTGGTATAAACCATGCTAAGAAGGTCATGAGACACCCATGAGAGTAATATGGGCGTGTATAGGTGTTCTATAACACAACATGGATCGATCAGTGATAACAAAGAAAGATCGACCATAGTGGATAAGTCATTGCACATACGGTTTACATATATCAATGTACCAGATCATAAGGATTGTAACTTTGGATTACAAGCAGTACCATGATCAGACCATATGGTTCATAAATGTGTTTTGGTTGAGACTAATCCGACCAGAACCTCATATGGTCAAAGGCGAACATAGATAGGTCCATATGGACCATGGCACCGACCTGGAAAGCCAATGTTCAGTCCGTATGTACATGAGTCAATGACCCAACACATAATGTGTATGTTCTGGTTAATAGACCATAGAACCACACATCCGACAAAGCATATATTTGATAAATATAACATATGCTTTGTACTAACCAAAACAAAAGAGTTTTCCATTGATTTTGTTTATACAGGTTATATATCAGATTGGACAGGTTATGAAACCAACCAGAAGGTCCGCATATGTGTATGCTTATGGTTCGACCAGATCGTGGTCGGATGGTACAATGAGAAGTCTAAGTCCCTCTACTCACATTTGCCGAAAGACATAAGAAGGTCCGAGTGTTCCAAAGCCATTGAAGTGACTGTCCCAGCCGGCACATTACATGTCATCTTCAACATCAACATTCAGGAGGCTTATGCATCAGATTGGATGCATAGATTGGAAGACTTTTCTGCGATGTCCAAATCAGAGGGAGTATCATGTGTTGTACTCTTTTTCGTGTCTATGGTTTCCATTTTTCCCATTGGGTTTTGGTTTTCCATGGAAAGGTTTTAATGAGGCAACATTAAGCATGATATGAGCTCTATATGGTTATGGCATCCAAGAGAGAGTGTTATGAAATCACTATGTGGATCACTCATAACCAAGCCCATCCGAAGTTCATATTAGAGTGTCGGCCATAGGCCCATGTATTACCCATTAGTGGTTTATCTTTTATGTACTATTTCCATTTATCTCTTATGTAAATCCCTATATATAAATGGCACCTCTTATACCTAATGATATAACACGAAAGTCTCTTCATACTTTCTCTACTTTCACAACACCAACGACATACGATTATCGTAAGGACCTACAATGCTCCAAGAATTCAGGACCCGGTTTCTGAGTCGACTAATGAGCTATACCATGTTAAATCATCGCTCCAATTTTGCTTGAGCAACCAAAAACTCTGTATCAAAAAGTGAATCTTAATGCCATGACTAGTCAGAAAATAAATAAGTGTTTCAAAAATTTAAAAAAATGCCATGACTGATCAAAAAAATAATAATGCCATGGCCAGTTGTTGTTTACCGAGAAAACGGTCAAAAAATACCGAACTTGCACACTTTTGCCAAAAAGACAGGATCTCTTCACTAATCCAAAAATATAAAATCGTGTTCACTAAGCCAAATTAGATACAATTTTAATTTTTACTCAGCCGACGGTTATTTTTTTAAAGGAAACTAAAACGACATTATTTTGCAAAAATAAAAAACTAACAAAATTCACCGAAAATACTTACCCATCTATTATATTAAAACAGAGTCCTATTTGAATTTTACCGTGGCATGATTTTAATTTGGACCTATTGAATATGTTGTAACTAAAATATATGTTACTTATCTATAATATTAAAACAAAATCTTTCTAAAGATCTTTCCTTTGATTTAATTTGATAATTACAAACAATATAACTCCTATATTTATGCTTAACATAATTAATTAATATTTCGTTACATAACTTATTTTACGTCCCATTTCATTTGTACATTTAACAAAGCTCCTCTTATTTAACATAACTCCTTATATAATTTTAATTTGAAAACATAAATTATAAATTATAAATATAAATATAAATTATCCGCGCAACCGTGCGGGTCATAATCTAGTTTTATCTTAAAAGCATGAACTTTTCATTGATCCAAAAAATTATAAACTTGTTTTGGTTGAGACAAATCTAGTTTTATCTTAAAAGCATGAACTTTTCATTGATCCAAAAATCTATTATATTAAAACAGAGTCCTATTTGAATTTTACCGTGGCATGATTTTAATTTGGACCTATTGAATATGTTGTAACTAAAATATATGTTACTTATCTATAATATTAAAACAAAATCTTTCTAAAGATCTTTCCTTTGATTTAATTTGATAATTACAAACAATATAACTCCTATATTTATGCTTAACATAATTAATTAATATTTCGTTACATAACTTATTTTACGTCCCATTTCATTTGTACATTTAACAAAGCTCCTCTTATTTAACATAACTCCTTATATAATTTTAATTTGAAAACATAAATTATAAATTATAAATATAAATATAAATTATCCGCGCAACCGTGCGGGTCATAATCTAGTTTTATCTTAAAAGCATGAACTTTTCATTGATCCAAAAAATTATAAACTTGTTTTGGTTGAGACAAATCTAGTTTTATCTTAAAAGCATGAACTTTTCATTGATCCAAAAAATTATAAACTTGTTTTGGTTGAGACAAATTAGATATAAATCAAGAATCTAAGATCTGAACTGAAAAAATGAATATGTGATCCAAGATGTAAAAAATGAATTTTGTAAGATGGTATAACACATATCTAAATTCGAAATGTTATTTACCGAATCTGAATGGATAACCCATAAACCAACAATTCGTAAAACATGAACCAAAGATATAAATTAATATTCAAATTAAGTATTTGAAAAGTAGATAAGGTATGGTTGCAAAATGGATTTTTTATGAGTTAAAAATTATATCTAAACCTCTGTGAATAATTAATTTGAATATTAATTAAGGTTTACTTTGGTTCAGGCTTTGCTTTTCAAATTTTGTTGGGTTTTTGGTTTTCAGGTCATTTGGGATACCGCTCGAATTCGGTTAATAACATTTCAAGTTGAGATATGTTTTATACCATCCTACATGATTCATTTTTTATTTCTCAGATCGGATACAAATTTATTGTTTGTTCGGTTCATATCTTGAATTATTGATTTATGGGTATGATTGACTATTTATGTAGATACTCTCCACATCCATAATTACCCCTACAACCCTAAGTCTACACCAATCTTAATTTGTATTTTTCTTAAGTTCACATCCCTTTTATAATTGTTGTGTAAAGATAAATACCTATAGCCCAAATCTAAAGACTTTTTAAAACAAAAAATTTAGAGCCAAAGAAAAAATCACAGCCATAATTCTACCGCCAAAATATGAAATAACATCTCTTACCAATTGAACCCTGTATCTAATTTGTCTCAAAACATGTTTATAAACTTTTGGATCAATGAAAAGTTCATGCTTTTTTAGCAAAACTTGTTAAGTTTAGTATTTTAGGGTAAAATTTGTTAGTTAGTTTTTTATTTTAGCAAAACGACATCGTTATTTTTATTTTAAATAAAAATTAAAGTTGACTAAATTTGTACCTAATTTGGCTTGGTTAACACATGTTTATATATATGTTTTTGGTTTAGTGAAGAGTTCATGCATTTTTTGGAAAAGATGTGTAAGTTGTGAAAGTCATTTTAGTCTAGTGGTTTGATTAAGAATTCATTAATACTTTTACATCAGAATGTTTGAGACTCAAATTCCAGAAAATGCAAATTATGTATGTTATAAAAAAAAAGTTACAGAAAATTTATCATTTTGCAAGGTATACTTCGGGCGTGGATCTCATAAAGTGGTTCATAATGGTGCAGTTATACCTAAATTAATTCTCATGTAACAGATAAAATTGTTGGACTAATATTTTCATAAATTGTAATAGCATAATTATCCAAATGTTAAAAATAAAATATGTAAGTTTGATATTTATGTGACCGCTATCTTACCACAACTTACCAAACTTTCACATTTTCAAGATTTTTTCTTTTTATCTTTTTGTTGTTGTCAATCACTTTCAAAACGTTACGATGCACACTATAATCTGTACACACGCCAAACAAAAATAACTTGTAATGATAAAACTGTAGTATTAAACAAGATCGATTTCTAGTGTTTGTCAATTATTCAACATATACAAGTGTCGGAGATCGAAAAACGTATAAAGTGTCAAAAGAAAAAGCTAGTAAGGGTTTCTTAGTTTGTTTAATCTTGATGAGAATTAATGTTTGTTTATGTTAAAATGGACATCATCCAAATAATTCATTCAAATAAATTTTAGCTTAAAATAGGTTCACCTGAGTTTAATTAGTATATTTGAATAATGATAAATGTGTCTAAATAACACATGACAAATCTATTTTTATACAAATAAAATATTTAGATTTAAGTTTAGATGCACAAATAATCATGATAAATATTTCAAATAGTTACAAAATTATATTTTTGCTAAAATTACATAATCACATTTTTCTGTTAAAACTTGATAAACGCATTTTCAAACAAAAACCATCAATTCACATTTCCACCAAAATTGTAAAAACGTATTTTCTTACCAAAACCGCAAAACTATGTTTCTCTTTTAAAACCGCAAAAATACTTTTGTCACCAAATTGCCAAACTATGTTTTTAAAATCGCAAACACACATTTTTGATCCAAAATCATAAACAACATTTTTCCAACAAAACTATAGATACAAATTTTTTCTTAAAAATCATGTTTTCCTATTAAATCATAAAAACATATTTTCTCATCAAAATTGTAAAACTGTAAAACTACATTTTACTAAAATTGTAAAATTGCATTTTCTCGTCTAGATGAAAATAAAGAACGTAAATTCATTCAAATGTTCTATTTAGATGAGTTATTTGAATTGAAAAAACAAACATTCTCGAATAACATTTAGATATATCATTTAAAACAATAAATGGCATATGGTGTAAAAAAGAAAGAAAAATGGCATATTCCATTGAAAATGGATACTCAAGTTTATGATTTTGTAATAGCTAGTTGTTGTAAAACAAATAGAAAAAATGTTGGAAAGTGTATGTGACTGTGTTATTCACAAATTGCCTAAGATTAAAAAAAAAAAAACATTTCACGAATAAACCAAGCCTTCTCTCCAAAAAGAGTGGACAAAACCAAAAGCAAAAACCACACTAGGAAATAAAAAGTGCTTCTGCTCCAAAGACAAAACCACCATTTTACTCCTCCTTCTCCTCTCTCTCTCTCTCTTTCTTCGCTGGCATCTGCTATTCGAAAAATCCGCATCTCGCTGACGCTCTTCGCCAATCACGTCTCTAAAATCTTCAGCTCTCTCTCTCTCTCTCCCTCTGCGACGCCGTGTTGATTCACGATTTCATCTCCATCTTCAGCACCGATCGTTGGGTTGAGGTTTAGGGTTTTGTATCGAGGCCATTTGTAGCTCCGGAGAGGCGTAACCATCGTCTTTTTTCTTGTCTAAATCCGAGGTGGGTTTCTCTTGCTCTCAATCAATTCTTCTTCTTCTTCTTTTTGGCTTGCGTCCTGGTGTAATTCTGAATTGGCTAAAACCCTAACTCGAACATGTCTTTTGGTTAGCTCTCCGGGAATGATTCCGATGGATAATTACTGCACTAGCACGACAGGTTTAGTATATCCGGCGAATTCGAGCATGGCTGCTTCCTCTGGATTCCACCTTACTGTGGCTGGACTCAAACATGAAGCTGCTTTGGTTATTGAATGGTCTGTTGAGGAGCAGTTTATATTGGAGAATGGCCTTGCTAAGTAAGTGTTTTTTATCCATTCTTCTCGGTAACTTTTTGTTACTTACTTTAGCTATTATATACAATGTTAAAGTAAGACAAGGACATGTAGAGGAAAATGTCTTGGCTTTGTGTCTTTTAGCACATATCGTTACCCTGAGGCTGAGATTTTGCTTCAAATTGTAGTTTTTCCTTTCACTGTTTTTAATGTTTCTGGTTACTTTCTCTGTTTTTTGTTTTCATGGAACATTTTTTCTGCCTTTTGTAGATTTAAAGATGAACCACAGGTCACGAAATATGTAAAGATTGCATCTACTCTTCCAGATAAAAGTGTACGGGACGTAGCAATGAGGTGTAAATGGATGACGGTAAGCTTCTAGCGCCTTCCCATTAAGTTTTAGTGAGCAGCTTTCATACTTCTTGTTATTCATGATAGTGCTTGTGAGATGAAAGAGAAATAAAATTAATTCAGCAGTTATGAAGTATGTGGCTGTCATTAAAATAGTGGTGCAAGAGATATTTCTATAACTGTTTAAGCATATGAAAGTATAAGGGAAGCAATTTGGTGATTCTACTTTGTGTGTATGCTTTGCTAAAGATAAAGTTCCATAGGGAAAAGGTCTTTTAATTTTTTTGGCTATAAGGTAGACTTGAAGTTCTATTGCTCTATTGATCAAAAGACACCCTACCGTATCATAAAAGTTGTCTAAAGTATGGTTGAAGTGTGCAATGACGGAAATAACAAGTATTGCTGACGTTAATCTGGATTTCTGTTTGCTCTGGAGTCATGTTGGAACTTGATTTGACCCTAAGCCGATAAGCTTGATGTGATATATGTAGTTACCCTTAAACTTATATCGCTTTATGGGTGATGTTAGATAATCCTTGGTCTTTCCGAACTTTTCGGAATTGATTTTGACAGGTAACCTTTAGTAAAAGTGTAGTATTTGTGCTACCTGGTCCTGCAGTATGCCTCACAGCTTAGGTTTAGATTCACATAATAAAGTGGGAAGAATGAGTTAAACAAGTTTTTGTGCTAAATATTACGTTCTTGGCTTATTTTTGTGACTCGTTGAAACAGAAAATTTCAACATTACTGCTTTTTAACTTTTATAATAACTGCTAGTTTGCTATTATTTTATCTTTCAACTACTTGCATCTATGACTTTTGAAGCTTTTGGCTAAGAATGTTATCCTTTTACAGCAAAAACGAAGAAAAGGAGAAGAACATAGTGCCACGAATGTTAATAACAGAAAGGTATGTTTGGTTAACCAAACCCTAGTGTATATCTTCTTCTGTAATCAAGTAAACATATAATTGTAGATGGTCTATGTTATATTTTACTTTAGAAGAGGTTAATGGCTGCAAATGACTTTTTGTTCAAACGTCTACAAATTATTATTTTTTTTTTAAATTGATTAAGGTGGTGGATTTACCCCCAAAACTGAACGTGTTCTCTACCGTGCCACAACAAAATGCTACATATGTCATGAAACCTATGTGCCAGAGTGCACCCGTGCCTTTTGAAGGTTAGTACTATTTAGATCACAGTATTGTCGGCATCATTATCCTCTTCTCTCTTTCCTGGAAATGATATAACTGTAAAGAATATGATTACATCAGAAAGACAAGGTGCATCTTGTCTAGAGTCTCGAGCAATGTACTCGAAAATGTGTGGTTCATCTTGTTGATGTTGGAGAGTTCATTGGCTCTCTCTTAATAAGTTAATAACGGTCTCATATTCTTAGTTAGTTGTGCCATCTTCGAAAGAAAAATCAACCTTGTTAGCTTGATACATCATGCTCAGCTGTTACATTTTCAGGTTTCATATATATTCCAAACTCCTGTTTTCTTAGGTACAAGTGATGCAGTTATGGAGCTTCTACGGCAGAATGCTCAAGCTTTTAGTCAAATTTCTTCAAACCTTTCTGCGTGCAAGGTATTTGATTTGCCTTTTTGTTTTTTTTTGGCAATAGTAAATGGGTACTCTGAGCCAAATGCTAGTTGGTAGAAAAGTATTTGCATTCGGATAAAATTGACTTAAAAAGATCAGTGATCATATATTTTTCACATGCAGTGGTCTTCCAACGCCATTTAGTGAAATTCTGATCCTAATATTCTATTTTATGCATACAGCCACAGGATAACATCAACCTGTTTTATCTTGCAAGAAATAACATCAGTTCCATCTTGAATGAGTATGTGGAATGTTAGCACTTTGAATCACTAAATATACATTTCCTTTGTCGTCTTTCTCCTTCTTTTTACAAAGGCTTGCTAAACTCTTACTTGCTGCAGAATGAAGCAGATGCCTGGTATAATCAGCCGGATGCCACCACTGCCCGTTTCAATTAATAATGATCTTGCAAGCAGGTTGATGACGAATACACGACTGGTTAGCAATCTTGCATTTTCCCTGCAGATGGTTTGAATAAGACCCTTAAAATAGTTTGGTTTACTTCACATTTGATGTTAAAATAGAATTTTTTTTTTTATTATCTCTCAGCCGACGTCTTATATCATTCCTTCAAGCATCCATCTGAAGCAGGAGCCAAGAAACTGATGGGGGTTGGGAGACATTTGATTTTAACCAATGCTAAAGGAGATAAGCACAAAGAACTGGTGAAATGGCAGTTGTTGGATGTGACGTGGACTGAGAGATGGTTTATCAACTTCAAAACACAAGATTGAACAATGATCATGAGATCTTGTGGAACCCTTTGTGCTGTCGGCTTATTTTGCGTGAAAAGAGTTAACGCCTGGTTGAAAAAAACCTTTTCAAACCCTTTCATGTCTTACAAACTGATTATTATTTTTTTTTCTGGTGAGGAAAATGGTAATTCTTTGCACATATCCGTGGTAGAGTTGGTTGTATAGATTAGCTGTTTGTGCAAGGTTTTGTATGAGAGTTATTTACGTCGTTTGTATTAAGAACACATCTTTGTAACGTTCGGTCTTCAGTCTTCATAGGCATCTCATACTCTACTTTATGCTCAGATTAGCTGTCACATGATACTGCTTCTCTTGAATTGCAGCTACTCGATTTCTGCCTAACTATTATATAAAGTAATATACCTCTTATGAGATCAACGAATTTGTAATATATACTCTAATTATTGTGGGATGCCAATTAGTGTATATTTTCCTTCTTATAACCAGTAATTATGTTGTAAATCTAGAAACTATATATTTGGTGTTAAATTATGGACGGTTTACTATTAATTACCTAACATATATTCTTCCACTCAAAACCCATGAAAATAGTACGTGGTATATATATTATTTACCCTACGAAGTTTATAGAGTTCCCAAGTCATAACCAAAACGTTCCTCCCTAACGCAAACAAGCCGACTTGAGTGGATTCAAGCATTTAACTTCTGATAAGATACATCACAACTCGAAGTGAAGTTACTCTTATGTTTGCCAATATTATCCATCTACCGTGATCTATTTGATTTTTACAGATTAATATTTTAGTTTTCTGTCAGTTCATTGTTGAAATTTTATCCACTCGAAGTTATATCCTATGTAAAAGTCTCTGGAATCATAATATAAATTGGTTTTATCTTATGTTTCAAAGAATAGTTTTTAATAAAATTCAGCTTTAAGAGAACTCCAATAGAGTTTTTAACTCTGAGATTTTCAAAATACACACACACATATATATATATATATATATATATATATATATATATATATATATATATATATATATATATATTTATATTAGTTTTTAATTATAAAGTTCTTAAATCTACGAAAAACCTAACACAAAATTTTTCTACAAAAATATTTTGAGTTAAGTTTCCCATAAAACTAAGATCTCCATAATTAAATAATAATATAAATATCAACAAAAAAATAATAATAATATAAATATATACATATATATATATGTACTTTGAGAATCCAGAGCTAGAAATCTCTATTATAGCTGTTCTACGATAGCCAAAAGCTAACTGCTGTGGTTCACTCTAAAAAAGAAATATTAAAAATAACATCTCTAGCCCGAAAATTATTGGCTTGTATGTACTCCAAAAGCATCTTATTGAAGGTCGGATCTTCGGTTTCACGAGTTATTTGCCAAATGAGATCGATAAGGGAAACTCCTTTTCGGATTAGACAAGACATAAGACATAATCGAATAGTTTGCACGGTTCTAATATGATCAAAGAACATGTGGAATATAAAGAATCTATTAGAATTGATGAAAGGAGAATCAATAGTTTGATCAATCCTAAACAAAAACGTAATATGTTTTCATCAAGAATTGACAGTTTGATAGTTGGAAAAAAATCATTGTGTCAAATCCGAAGTCCATCATTATATTTTCAATCTGGCCCAGTAAATTATTTAAGAATCAAATTCCATAAGGGCACCCCCATTGAAGGTTCAATGGGGGTTCACACACTTCCCAACCAATATAAAATTATTATTTTCATGAACCTGCATCCTAAAAGCTCCCCACCATGAACCTGTCACACACAGGTCTGATTTTTTTTTTTTTTTAAGAAAAAAATAAAAATTTAATAATAAAAAAATAAAAACATAAACCCCATTAGGGGTTCATTGATGGAGATGCCCTAACCATATTCACATTTTGGACCCAGTAATCTACATAAATAACTATCTTCTAGTCTATTAAATAAACATAATGTAAATAAGTTTTTAAATAATCAAAATTATATATTTTACCCAATTATTTTACCCCGCCAATCCAAACCTAGTAATGCAAATATTATAAAAGAACTGCTCCATGTGATACAAATAGTCATATAAAGTGCAATATTCGATCAAATCCAGAAAAATATATTGATAACAAGTTGCAAGCGTATGAGCTAGATTTATACCGTTTTCAATACAGTAAAAGCTATACATTAATAATGCTGAAACTATGATAATATCTTAATTTTGATAAATTAAAATAAAATTCATTCTTAGATTTTTTTTGTAAATTTTATTTTTTTTTTAAAATAATTTCACAGTATTATACATTGATTAAACTTTACAAATTTCAAGTTCATCATTTTTTTCTAGATTATTTATATAGTCTATGTAATACAAATGGTAAAATAGAAACGTGGTTTTATATTTTTAGTTTGATAAATTAAGACTAAAATACTGAAATGAAAAAATAGAGATAAAAGTAATTACAAATAAAAAATAAAAATAGAACATTTTCATATTAAAAATATAATATATATGATGTTAGCGAAACCATAATTTAGTTAATTTTTTCTAAATATAATTATTTTATTATTTTTGTGAATTATGTAATATTTTATACTAGCTCAAACTAAGATTAGAAAACAGTAAACTATCGTATTTATTAATTTATATTTCTCACATAACTACTTGTGTAGTACTCTATGTTTTGTAGTTTTTTATGACTTTAACATTGTCTTTTGATATAATTCAATAACGTTCAGTTGAGAAAAATATATAAATGTCATAATATAGGGAAACATTGCATTATTGACTTAAATATTTTATTTATTAGACATTAAATTATGAGTTGAAATATACATCCCAACAACTATAATGTATATATATATATATAATATAATGAATCATCCCATTGACTTTAAAAGAAAATGGACTTGACTTTATAAGAATATTCATCCAAATTTACCATTATTCTCTAACTGGAATATTCTATATATCAGTTTTTATGATAAAACTAAATAGATTTATTTAGGGGAAAATGTTTAAAAAATCCCCAACTTTTTGAATTGGACCATTATAATCCCTAACTTTCGTAACGACTGTAAAAACCAAACATTTTTTGTAAACCATTTTAAAAAATCAATAATTTTTTGTTGATTGGATCAAATTTAGGCTCGACGTGAATTACACTAACGGAACGTGTTAACTCTGTTAATTTGCACAGTTAGCGAAAACGACGTCGTTTTCTCTTAAGCTAAGAAAAAAAATATGTAACCCTAAAATCATTTCCCCCAAATCGATTTGGGGATTCTCTTGAAACAACAAACCCTAAATCACGATTTACAACTCAAAATCCTCTAATCCCACACTAGCTCTCTGTTTCTTCTAATTTTAACTAAGATCAAGCCTCGAGGAGTTCGTATCAAGAGGAGATGGGTAATAAAAAGAACAAGAAGAGTCGAAAAGGAAAACTCGGCGGTGCAAACTCTATATCTTCGAAATCGGCAGCGTCGGAGCATTCTTGTGGTGAGCTTCTCGGGGAATCATCCGGAGCAGTTGGTGGCAAAAATGGATCGAAAAAAACGTGGAGTCAGCGATATAAGAGGTAAAAAGAAAAAGAGAAAAATAGATGAATTCGACATGGAAGAAGAAGAAGAAGAGGAAATTAGCGAGGGTGATTATGGTATTGTTGGTGACGACGAAGCTGATGAAATCGATGAAGTTCATATTGACGAAAAAGACGGTCATGGTGGGATCTAGGAAGAAGGTTGTTGTGATTTGACTGTCTTCTTCGGAGAAGAAGCAAGGAAGGATGATTGTGAGAGTGATGAAGACACTGGGGACGGATGGGATGATGAAAATATTCCCGATCCTCTATCATCAGATCATGAATATGAAGAATAGTTAATTCCCAGTTTAGCCTACAGAGAAGATGTGGATCCAGAGTTATTTCTTGGTTTGGGTAAAACTTTCTCCACTGCTGAAGAATTCAAGCACACCCTTCTCAGATATACATTGAAAACCAGGCGTAACATCAAGCATTACCGGTCCAGTTCTTTGAAGTTAGGTGCGAAATGTGGTGATAAAGATAACTCGTGTCCCTGGAGGGTTTACTGTTCTTATGAGAAGATGAAACATAAGTTGATGATCAAATGTTATGTGAGTGAGCACGAGTGTGAGATAACAAGACACTCAAAGTTTTTGAAGTGTTCTACTATAATAATGTTGTTCGCTGAGAGGCTGAGGTTGAATCCAAAAATCACAAAGCATGAAATGGCTGCTGAGGTCCAGAGAGAATATAGGATGTTTGTGAGTGTGGAAGCTTGTGGGAATGCGAAGACAAATATTATGAAAGAAAGAAAAGTAAGCCACGAAGAACACTTCAACAAGGTTTGGGATTATCGAGCATAGATTTTTCGCACTAATCATGGGTTTACAATGGAAATTGAGACTATCACTGGGCCTACAATAGGAAGTAGACAAAGATTTTACCGGTTATAGGTCTGCTTTCATGCACAAAAAGAAACTTGGAAGACTATTTGTAGGTCAATAATAGGTTTGGATGGAGCATTTCTAAAGTGGGACAAAAAGGTCATCTCTTGGCTGCTGTTGGGAGTGATGGAGACAATCGAATTGTTCCTATTGCATGGGCAATAGTAGAAGTAGAGAACGACAAGAATTATGACTGGTTTGTGACTCACCTCACAAATGACTTGGGCTTAAAGGATGGCAAGCGTTACGCTATATTGTATGACAAACAAAAGGTAATTGTCCGATCTTGTTGTTTTTTGTCGTCTTAAGTGCATGATATTGAGAGTTTTAGTGTTTAAGGTATTTTGTATTGTTGTATTTTTTAAAGATTGTTTCTTGTTCTATGTGTATGATCTTGAAGTTTCAATAGTGTAAGTGTCTGATGTAGTGATTTTAAGATTGTTTTCATGGTTTATTAGTTGTATTTAATTGTCTAATGTTTGTAATTGGCATGGTTTAGTGAAAGCAGTCCACACCATTCTTCCACAGGCTGAGCATAGACAGTGTTGTAGACACATTTACGATAATTGGAAGAAAGGCAGCCATGACATGAAGCTACAAAGATTATTCTGGAGAATAGCAAGGAGTTATATAGCTGGAGATTACAAAATGTGGATGGAAAAGGTGAAAAAGTACAATCCAGGTGCATATGCTACTCTTCTAGTCACCAAACCAGAAAATTGGTCTAGATCATATTTCAAATTAAGGACCTTGTGCAACGACAATCTGAATAACCTGTGGGTATATACAATGGCAAATGGAATTCCATGCATACATGCCGCATATGTGATCCTTAAACAAGGAAAAAAGTTTCAGACTTTGTAGCTCCTTGTTACACCATAGCTATGTGGCGTCAAACCTATAGCATGGGGATTAGTCCTGTACAAGGGAAGAAGTTATGGCCTGATACAGGTAAATTAGGTGTCCTCCCACCACCTTGGAGAAAAGGAAACCTGGGAAGACCAAAATACCATGATAGGATTAAGAGTAAGGGTGAGACAGTTTCTGCATCTAATAATACAAAGCTAACTCCTGCTGATCGACTTATAACGTGTTCTAATCGCAAGCAAGATGGTCATAACAAAGTGACATGTAAGAATGACTTTGTTGAAAGTAAACTTAAGAAACCACGAGGTCGACGAAGGAATAATCAGGTAAGTTTGTCAAAGTTTATGGTTAATTTCGAATATTGGTAGGCTCACTTGACCATTTTGTAAGTGTATGACAGTCTCATGCATATTTAAAATATTGGTAGGCTCACTTGACCGTTTTGTCATTGTATATACAGTCTCATGCATAATCATCAAAAGCAACCCAGAGACAATCTCATGCATCATCATCACAAGGAACCCAGCCACAATGGTCAACACAACCACAAGTGTCAACGCAAGTACAAGGGTCAGAGAGATGGGAACAAGCCACATGTTCACCACCAAGCTCAGACGCATCGGGATGGGGCCGATGATTTTAATAATTTGGAAGCTGGAAGATGTTACAAGTGTTTAAAAACTCTACTTTGTGTTGCTCTAGTTTGTGTTTGTGTTTTGGGATCAGGTTATGTCTTACTTGTGTTTGTGTTTTAATATTTTGGGATCTGTTTTACAGTTTTAGTGCTTTGACACTTATGTTATGTTTCAATGTTTGTAAGATTGGTTTTAGTGCTATGACACTCTTTTAAAGCTATATTTTTATCTTCTTCCAGTTTTTCAGTATGGTAGTTAACACCAAAACTAGTTAAGAACAAACACCAAAATAATAATCACTTAAAGTCCAAAGTAGTTAAAAACAAACGCCAAAATGGTCACCGAATTAACCAAAAACACCAAATAGTCATTGAACAAACACCAACAACTTAGTTCTTCAACTCAAACCAAAACTAACTTAATTTTACATCAAACTAACAACGATGACAATGATGATTAAGCAAATGATTACAAAGATAACCTTCATCATCGATTTACATCTCTTCACCTTTGTTTTGGTTCTAAAAACCTCTTCCATCAACTCAGTGATCACTCCCTTCAAATCCTCAACGTATGATTTTTCTTTGTTAAGCTCAGCTTCAAGCTGTACAATCTTAGGTAAAGCATCTTGAACCTCTTCATAAACAGCATCCTCAACCCATTTAAACAAGTGGTGCTATGAAAAAACCACAAGATTTTAGGCATATTGATTCATGTTCAATTTGAATAAAATGACAACAACTACACAATATAATCAAGAAAAAAAGAAGCTACCTTTCTTCTCGTAAGACATCTGAAGAAAGGTCTCCCCAGATTCTTGTTAGTCTCTGACGTGTAGATTGTGGTCTTAACGCCGCAAGCACACTTCGTCAGGAACCCGCAAATACCGAATGTGGTCACAGTTGAACTCTCTGATGTCGAATCCAAACTCATCTCGTGCAAAAGAAAGTCAATCGCGTGGTCTTAGAGGATTTTGGGTTGTAAATCGCGATTTAGAGGTTGTTGTCTCAAGAGAATCCCCAAATCCATTTGGGGGAAATGATTTTAGGGTTACATATCTTTTATTAGCATAAGAGAAAACAACGTCGTTTTCGCTAACTATGCAAATTAACCGAGTTAACACGTTTTGTTAGTGTTATTAACGTCGGGCCTAAATTGATCCAATCAACGAAAAGTTAGCGATTTTTTAGAAAGTCGACAAAAAGGTTGCGGTTTTTATGGTCATTATGAGAACTGGGAATATAATGGTACAATTCAGAAAGCTAGGGATTTTCTTAACATATTTCCCGTTTATATAAATAAATCTGGCATACAAACTTTAAAAATATTTTATATTCATGAATATGATTATTCAATTTCACATACAAAATATAAACTATAATTTTTTACTAAAACATATAAAGTTATTGTCAAATATATGTTAAATAATTTGATGATTAATATTATTCATATATATATATATGAATTATAAGATACAATAACTAAATTTAATTTAATATTTTCCTCAAAAAATAAAGATCAAAGGAAATTTATTTGACATATAAAAAATTAAAGAAATATATCTATTTTATTAAAACAGAAGTGAATTTTATTTTGACATAAAATATTTTATTTTGACATAAAATATTTTATTTTGGAAAATTAGATTTAGTTATACATATAAAAATACTAATTGATGTTTTAATTTATAAATAAATACTTCAAAAATTTTAATGCGATTAAAACTACTAATTGACGAACATGTTATAAAACATACCATTTTGATTGATTTAGTATCCAATTACAATATAAGTAACCAACAAACTACAAGAATTAAAAATTGTCGATATATCATAAATGTTATATACTGTAAATAAAAAAAAAATACTTATATGTATGCTTGTTTGTACAACCATTACATTCTTGTGTTGTTGAGAATTTCATATATTTATTCTATTAAGATAAACACTCGTGCGACTCCACGAGTCAAGTTTAGTTCTAGTTTGTAAATATACACATACAACAACAAAAATTCACAAAATAGAAATAAATGGCACCACCGCATTTTCTAATGATAACGTATCCAGCGCAAAATCACGTGAACCCATCCCTCCGTTTTTCTCATCGACTCATCACAACCACCGGTGCACGTGTCATATAACAAAATAATTGCCCCATGTGATACAAACAATGTTCGAGAACTCACTAGGCGCAACGCGTGTGGTCGGGTAGGGCCTAGCGTCGAATCAATTAATTGGAGATTTTACAGAGATTAATTGGGGCGTAATTTTAAAGCTTTTACATCAGTAATTAGGAATATATGTTACTTAGGTGCATAACAAGTGTTGTTGCGATATAGTCTAGTGGTTACTGGTGTTTCTTAAATGCCTTTGTACAGGGGTTTGAACTGTATATATGTTTGTTTTGTCAACTTTTAAAAAATTAGGTTAAATGATTTAGAAATGACGAAATTGATCTTATCTTCAACCTTCCATTACGATTTTTCTGCAACATCCAGCCGCTTCCAAATTTTATTTTTTCGATTTCACTGGATTTTCTCATTATTCTTGTAAGTTTCAATGAAACTACATCAAATCTAAGATACATCTGTGGTATCAAACATGAAAACTTTGAGTTTTTTTTTTATCTTTCGATTTTTTAGCCGACTGGCCTCAATTGGCCAAGGATCTCGTCCGATTTGCGTGCTTCCGGCGATTAACCGGACGCCCAACCCGCGTTTTCGAACAGGGGATACAAATGGTTCTATAAAGTGCACTATTGCGATCAAATCCAAAAAAAGATATTGATGATAAGTTGCAAGCATATGAACTAGATTTATACCCTTGTCAATACAGTAAAAGCTATTCATTAATAATGTCGGAATAATGATAATATCTTAATTTAGATTAATTTAAATAAAATTCATCTTTTGTAAGTACTTTTATTTTATTTTTAAAATAATTCCACAGTATTTTACATTGATTAAACATTAGTGATTTGAAGTTCTTCTATTTTTATTAGATTATTTATATAGTCTATGTAATACAAATTATAAAATAGAAATGTGTTTTTAGATTTATTATGATAAATTAAGACATACTTAAATGAAAAATAAAATTAGAGATAAAAGTAACTATAAATAAAAGAATAAACAATAAAACATTTTTCTTATTTAAAATAGAATTAATATGATGTTAGCAAAACCATAATTTAGCTAATTTTTTTTAAATATAATTATTTTCTTATTTTAGTGAATTATGTACCATTCTATAATAGCTCAAACTAAGATTAGAAAATTGTAATTTATCATATTTATTAATTTATATTTCTCACATAACTGCTTGTGTAGTAATCTATGTTTTGTAGTTATGTATGACTTTAACATTGTCTTTTTGATATAATTCAATAAAGTTTAGTTGAGAAAAAAAATATAAATGTTATAATACAGCGAAACATTGCATTATGGACTTGTATATTTTATTTATTAGACATTAAATTATGGGTTGAAATATACATCCCAACAAATATAATGTGTATATATATATATATATAATATAATATCATCCCATTGATTTTAAAAATAAAATGGAATTGACCTTAAAAGAATACTCACCCAGTTTTATCTTTATTCTCTAACCAAAATTTCTCTAATCAATTTTTACAAGAAAATTTAACAAATTTATTTAAAATATGACATACAAACTTTAAATTATTTTATATTCATGTATATTATTACTCCATTTCACATACAAAATATAAAATATAATTTTTATTACAACATATAATGTTATTATTAAGTATATGTTAAATAATTTGATAATTAATATTATTCATATATATATATATATATGTTTGAATTATAAGAACATAATAACTAAATTTTAATATAATATTTTGCTCACAATAAACATCGAAGATAATTTCTTTGGCTTATAAAAAACTTAAAGACATATCCATCTATTTTATTAAAACAAAAATGACTTTTATTTCGACATAAAATATTTTATTTCGACATAAAATATTTTATTTTGTAATAAAATATTTTATTTTGGAAAATAAATTTATTAATACATATAAACATACTAATTGATGTTTTAATTTATAAATAAATACATAAAAGTTGTTAATGCAATCAAATTACTAATTGACAAACATGTTATATAACATATCATTTGGGCTTTTTGCAAATTTGACTCAAAACTTAAAGTTAAATGCAAAACTAACCTCTCCTTCTCTTTTATTTTTCTTTTGTCATATTCATCCCACATGTTCACATTATTTACAAAAATGCCATTAATTTTTTTTTTCGAAAATAGCTTTTTTTACTCTGTCAACCTTGTCATCTTCAAGTATTTACAAGATTGCCATTGCCATCAATATCCCAACCACCATGAACAACCAATTTGAAGCTCTTAATGCATCTAAAATCGATTTACACACTCTCTTTCTCAGTTGTTATGAACTAAAAACAACATCTCTTTCACTTTGTCTCCAAATTCATCCAAAAAACTCAAGCTTTTGATTGCAAAATTTTTATGGTTAATAGAGCTATTCAAGCACACTATTCTTGGTGGGTTACCTTCGTTTCAGGTTCTGGGTGGTTGTAGAAAACTGTGTGTGCTAAGGAAGTCATCTCACTAGTTTATGGTATTAAATTGAAAATTTTCCAGATCTGTTCGCGTAGAAGACTTACATGTAAGTTGTCTGGCTGTAGAAGACTTACAAATAAGTTGTCTGGAAGACTCAGACAACTTACTGATAAGTCTTCTATCTGGACGACTTACTGGTAAGTCGTCCAGAATATAGACGACTTACTTGTAAGTCGTCCAGACAACTTACCAGTAAGTCGTCCAGATAGAAGACTTACTTGTAAGTCGTCCAGATAGAAAACTTACTTGTAAGTCGTCCAGAAGATAGACGACTTACATGTAAGTCGTCCAGAAGATAGACGACTTACAAGTAAGTCGTCCAGAAGACTTAATATACTTAGAGGGAAACCAAAATATTTTTAGCGGGAAACTAAAATATTTAAGCGGGAATATTAGGATGACTTACATGTAAGTCGTCCAGAAGATAGACGAGTAAGTCGTCCAGAAGACTTAATATACTTAGAGGGAAACCAAAATATTTTTAGCGGAAAACTAAAATATTTAAGCGGGAATATTTAAACTCACTATTTTCACTCATATATGCTGAAAATTTTTAACTTTTTTTTATATTAATTTATATATCTTAAAACATATGTTAATTACATGATTTCAATTTTTCACTTATCAAAATTTTTTTTTTTAAATTAATATATTTTTAAGAAGAACTATACTAGACAACTTTCAAGTAAGTCTTCCAGAAGACTTACTTGAAAGTCGTCTGGACAGAAGACTTGCGAGGGTTAGAAACGTAAAACAAAATTTGTTTTTTTTGTTTGTTCACAAGGGGCTGGTTGTAATTTCAATAGCCTTTTAGGTTACTTTTGCATTTGATTCAAGTTTGGGTTTACTTTTGTATTTCAAATCAAGTTTTGAGTCATTTTTGGCAATTTTCCCATATCATTTTGATTGATTTAGTATCAAATTACAATACGAGCAACCAACAAACTACAAAAATTAAAAATTGTCGATTTATCATAAATGTTATATACTGTAAATCAAAATAAATACTTATATGTATGCTTGTTTGTAAGACCATTGCATTCTTGCGTGGTTGAAAATTCCATATGTTTATTATATTAAGATAAACACTCGTGTGACT
Source organism: Moricandia arvensis (assembly GCA_905132765.1). Lineage (NCBI taxonomy): Eukaryota > Viridiplantae > Streptophyta > Magnoliopsida > Brassicales > Brassicaceae > Moricandia > Moricandia arvensis. Next base: position 41,816 of record CAJHQP010005525.1, read on the forward strand.
GCACGAGTAAAGTTCTAGTTCTTGTTTATAAATATACACATACAACAACATAATTTCACAAAATAGAAATAAATGGCACCACCTCATTTTCTAATGGTAACGTATACAATGCAAGGTAATATTAATTTAGATTAATTTAAATAAATTTCATTTTTAGATTTTTTTGTAAGTATTTTTATTTTATTTTTAAAATAACTTCACAGTTTTATACATTGATTAAACTTTACAAATTTGAAGTTCATCTATTTTATTAGATTATTTATATAATATATGTAATACAAATTGTAAAATAGAAATGTGTTTTTGTATTTAGTTTGATAAATTAAAACTAAAATACCGAATTGGAAAATAAAATTAGAGATAAAAGTAATTATTAAATTAAAAAGAACAATAGAACATTATATATATATATATATATATATATAAATATAATATATATGAAGTTAGGAAAACCATAATTTAGTTAAAAATTTCTAAATTTAATTATTTTAGTAAATTATGTAATATTTTATACTAGCTCAGACTAAGATTAGAAAATAGTAATTTATAGTATTTATTAATTAATATTTACATAACTGCTTGTGTAGTAATCTATGTTTTGTAGTTATGTATGACTTTAAAATTGCCTTTTGATATAATTCAATAACGTTTAGTTGAGAAAAAAATATAAGTGTTATAATATAGTGAAACATTGCATTATTGACTTAAATATTTTATTTATTAGACATTAAATTATGGGTTGAAATATACATCCCAACAACTACAATGCGTATATGTAATACTATAAGGAACCATCCCATTGACTTTAAAATAAAATGACCATGACTTTAAAAGAATACTCATCCAAATTTACCATTATTCTCTAATCAGAATATTTTCTAATCAATTTTTACAATAAAATTAAAATATTTAAGATTTCATACAAACTTTAAATACCTTATTTTCATGTATATTATTATTCCATTTAACATACAAAATATAAACTATAATTTTTTACTAAAACATATAAAGTTATTTTCAAATATATATTAAATAATTTGATGATTAATATTATTCACACACACACACACACATACACATATATTTCCTCAAAAAATAAACATCGAAGGAAATTTATTTGACTTATCAAAAACTTAAAGACATATTTATCTATTTTATTAACACATAAATGAATTTTATTTTGATATAAAATATTTTATTTTGGAAAATATATTTATTAATACATATAAACACACTAATTGGTGTTTTAATTTATAAATAAATACATCAAAATGGTTAATGCAATTAAAACTACTAATTGACAAATATGTTATATAACATATCACTTTGTTTGATTTAGTATCCAATTACAATATTAGCAAAAACAAATTACAAAAATTAAAAATCATCAATATATCATAAATGTTATATACTATAAATCAAAACATATACTTATATGGATGCTTGTTTGTACAACCATTAAATTTTGTGTTGTTGAGAATTTCATATGTTTATTTTATTAAAATAAACATCTGTGTGTCTACACGGGTTAAGTTCTAGTTCTTGTTTATCAATATACAAATACAACAACACAAATTCACAAAATATAACCAAATGACAACACTGCATTTTCTAATGGTAACTAATCCATCGCAAGGTCACGTGAACCCATCCCTCCGATTTACTCATCGACTCATTAGAACCACTTGTGCACGTGTCACTTTGTCCATATGCCTCTCCGTCTTCCATTGCTCTAATATCCCAAACCACGACAACGTGTACAGTCTCTCCTTTCTTACCTTCTTTGATTGATTAAACGATGGGGTCATCTCCAACAACGGAGACTACCAAAACCGCCTGCTGAACTTCAAACATAAGAAAGACAAAACGCTATCAGAGATCACTGAGTCTAACTAAAACGGAGACAATCCCGTGATTTGCGTGATCTACATTATTCTTCCTTGTTGTGTTCAAGAACTGGCGCGTTGGTTTCACCTTCCCTCTGTTCTTCTATGGATCTTATTAAGCTAGATACGCTTCTAACCTAAAACTAATTTGTGATAAGTAGAGTGGTCTATCTATCTTATATACTACTAAGGATCCTTTACAACTACCGATGTGGAAGACCTTGTCTCTAATACGCCCATTCGAGATGATGGCATTTTGAGCGTCAATCTCAGAATGTTCAAGAAAAATCGATGGACCAACTTTGGGATAGATCGATGTGGGATCGGGTTAGCTACAGAGTGATATACCGCTTCCGTGAATGATCTCGCAACTCCATGTTATTTATTTGCAGACCAGGACACTGGTGTTGAGCCTAAGTAGATAATGTAGGCATTGGTTGATACATAGTCATCGGAATCACCGGCCCAATCAGTGTCTGAAAAAGCATGTAAAGTGAGAGTATTTGTGGGTGAGAAGTAGATACCATGGTCTATTGTACCTGCTAAGATCCGCCTTGATGCTTACCAATGTGCGTCTGTAAGGCGATGCATGTACTGCAAGAGACGACTGACTGTGTATGCGATGTCGGGCCTGGTGAACACCAGATACTGAAGGCTGCCGACTAGTTGACAGTAAGGTTTAGGATCAGACAGGGCGGTTCCATCAAGAATCGTTTGTTTAGGTGTTGCCGCCATAGGTGTACTCACTGGTTTCGAATCAAACATTCCTAAATGATGAAGAAAATCAGTGATGTACTTGCGTTCAGAGAGATGGAGTCCTTTTGAGGTTCAATGGGCTTAAATTCCCAGAAAATAGTTGATATCTTTCGGATCCTTTACTGAGAATCGATCAGCAAGTAGTTTCAGAACTTAGGCGATCTTAGCATGACTGTTGTCGGTGATCAGAATGTCATCGACATAGACGAGTAGGGGAACCATTTCTAACCCGTTTTGTAGAACAAATATCGAAGTGTCAGCCAGAGAATTCTTGAAACAAGACTGTGTAGATAAGTTTTCAGCTCCATATACCATGGCCATGGTGCCTGTTCAGTCCGCAGATTACTTTGCGGAGTTGACAGACGTAATCTAAATAGACTTCCAACCTAAAACCAATTGGTGATAATTAGAGAGGTCATCTATCTTTGTACTACTAAGGATCTTTCCAACTACCGATGTGGGAGACCTGTCTCAAATAGATCCAACCCACTTTTTCCTTTAGTTGTTCCTCCTTTCTCCCCTATGTCAATCACACACTTAATGGTGTAGATGAGGCCATGTTATGCAAGTTGATATATGCATAGTATATATGTTTTGACTTCATATTGTTGAGTTTCATAGAAAGAAAGATAAGATCATTCTATTTCAGAATTTATTTTAAGTTTAATCCATTTAGGTTTGATTATGGATTTCCCTCTTTTAGGCATGAGTTTGAATTTGATCTTAATGTTCCAATTTTGATTATTACTATCTATTTTTCATTGCACTTCATATTTATAATTTATCATATTTTTATTTATGGGTTGAGAATTACACCCAATGATTATAGACAACATACTAAAGTACAATAGAAAATTATATAAATTAATGATTGATAAATTAATAAACACAATAAATTAATAAGTTTATTTTGTACCAAGTTAGATAAGTACAAAATATGATGTAATTCAATAAAATAATAAG
>CAJHQP010005526.1:0-45414 GCA_905132765.1 Moricandia arvensis
TGTGGCCACGTGTCAGTCTTTTACGGTTATCACATGGAGACTCACACCACCTTCACTAAGATATGAGAAGAAGAAGATCTACACTAACCTTGAAGCATGCCGGAGGATAGCAACTGGAGCAAGAATAAATACACTCCACCGTGGGCTTCAATGTCGTCTTTTTTGTTTCTCGTCTGTTTGAGGACGGTGGATGGATCTAGAGTTAGAGTTTCTTTGGTGGCGGTGAAGTAGCCGACAGTTGGGATGCGGTTCGGCCAATACACTCTCTGGCTTCGAACTGGCGGGCCCGGTCAGATATGGTGGCTTCTCCAAGCTCTTTGACTTCCTTTTTCTTCTTCTCATGTTTTTCGATTTAGCTGTCTTTCCTTCTGTGTTTTCTTGGTGTCGTCTCTGGCCCCATTTGATAAAGTCTAGCGATTGTACGGAAGTGTGACATATCAAATTTCATAATTAGGTTTAGTCATAACGGTATATTCTATTGAGGATGTTATTACTTGTATTAAAGAAAAGAATTATTTAATGGACATGTTGACGACGGTTCATTATTCAAATTACTTTAAAAGTGTGTGAACTCAAATGAATTCGTTGTGAATTTTATTGAAACATCACACGTCAAGATATGATTATGAGATAAACATTTTGTAGATTTGCACTTTCTTGCAAGTTATTAATCTAAAGGTGGAGTCTATATCATTGTGCCGACTCAGATTTAGCTAACTGAATTAGGGTGCTTTTTAGTTTGTCGATCAGTGTTGGAGATGTCATAATCCATGTGGTTTGTTGAGCTGACGAAGGAAGCAGAAAATATCTCTTCCGCCAAATTTTGTTCTCACTTGCTGGATCTCAAATGATGATGACCTGCATAACCTTACACTATAAAAAAATAATTTTTGTCAAGAGCTAGTTTAACTAACTTCATAATCTACTAGTGATTTTTGGTACATATCAGAAAGTTTGGGGTCAAAACTCCTAATCACCGAGCCAAGCCAGACCACAACATATTATATTAGTTTCATCACAACAATTATTTAAATCACTATTAGATAACGATTTCTAGTGATAATGGTGATATTCCCTAGCAAAGAACAAACAATCCATATATAAACATAGAGTTAGATTATATTCGAAACTTAACAAACAAAGAAGTCATGCATTCATTACAAGATAAAAGAAATAGATAACAAATATACTATAATACATCTCCTTAGATTTTTGTATATCTTTTAATGTAAAGTTAACGATCGCTAAGAGCACATCGCATAGAACATGCTACAGTATCGTCTCTCCTAAACATTTTGTGTTGACAACGATTTTGGCAGTAATTGCACGATGGTCGAGAATTATTGCTTTTCCAAAGAATTTGGAGCTTGATCCCATTTGTTTTTAAAAATTGACCATGCTTTAGATATGGGTCATCACCAATAAACATTCAACATGGACGGTAATGCAACATTCATCGCACCAATAGATCACATTTGTGTTTCTAATTTTCAAATCATGTTCACACACCTCACACCAACTTTTGTCACATATTTCTTTCCCCCACATAACTCTGAGAAAATGTTTATCATGCTTATACCTTACTTTATAAGGTAAGGTAGTGCATTTAATGCATATAATAAAATTGCAGATGATGCAATTTAATTGCTTCTCACATTTTATTTTGCATACATGACATATGGGCTTTTCTTCTGGGTTTAAGGCTAAGTACAAGGGATGTTCATGACCTTGGTAATCAACCGGTTCAGATATTGAAGCACACCGTATATCCAGATCGAAGTCACATTCCCTTAAATGACACCCATACATAAACCCCCACAATAATGATCACAAGCGTTGCACGTGATGTCAACATATTCATATGGAGTCACATGATTCAGTGTAAGTGGATGAGGATGTAATGCATGCTGTAATTTGCGGCGATATTGTGCACATGTTTCATGGAGGATGAAGCCACACTCGATACAAGAATAAATATTACCTTCAAAGATAGGTAGAACACAAGCTTGACAAAACTTATTCTCATCATAAAGTATACTAACCTGGAGGTAGAGATGATGTTCATGAAGAAAATGAAGTATCACTCCTTCAGATATCACATCAAATGATTCAACATCTAATGTTATATCATCTTCTTCTGGTACACATTCGAGATCTTCTCCATCACACACATCCTTCCCTAGAGCACATATTGAATGAACAACATAATCACAACACTTGTCACAGCTATAAGCACCATAATCGATCTCAATATTTTGGCGACAAACTCCACATAACCATTCTCCGGACCCGAGTGAAGATTTGTAAGAGATACGATGGCGGTGACGTGATATTTTGATGATGCGAGGAAAATACATACAATCATTATGAGCTACAAAGTTGCATGTGACACATATATAGGTGGGATAAAGTTTTCTCAACAAGCCACAAACGTTGCAAGTTAAGGAACTTTGTCTAGGAAAAAAGGTGAGAGGATGGTCATGCCTTTTTGGTTGGTCTATAACAAAGGGTATTGATTTCATAGCACATACTGAATGCATGAAAACTCGACATATGCCACAATAATATAGTAGATCGGCTTATTGTTCTTCCACAGACTAAACATTCGATGATGCGAGCACTTGGACAATAAAAGGAAAGTTGGAGAGAATGCTGAAGGTGAAAAATAGATTTTATTTTAAGTGGAGACTGAACACATTCTCTGTGATACTTTCCATTACAGTAGTCACAAAGATAATAATCGGTGCCAGAATTTGAACCTTTGCATATGTCACACCCACCATCTATTTCAAAGTCTTTATTGTTGCACCAAAATAAAGGGAGTACTGAATGGTATAAATCATGATCTCTTGTACAGAAGAGATACTCTGGGGAAGAAAAGATAGGAGAAAATGTGGATCTATCAGGTGAGTCTCTAAGTGCAATACGACATCGTGCAACTGGACATACGAAAAGAGATTGAGATGTGTGGTTGTTGATGATTGTTTTATTGCAGGAGGATATGCTTTGAACTTGGGGTATGGGATGGTATTTTGAATGGTGATATTCAAAATATAGTTTACCATCTTTTTCTATCCGATGAAATTCACCATCGACATCCATGGATACTCTCAATTTCTCTTTCAATATATTGTTTTTTTTTTTTGAGAAAAAGTTGACCTTTTTGAATTATTTGGATTTGGTATACAAAACTAAAACTATGCACAATTCTTTATAATATATAAGTTTTGAGTCCTGAAAGCTCTTTCAACTTCTAATTGTTTGATCCTTGACTTGAGATGACAAATAATTTATTCTTTTCTTTGTTTTTTTTTTGAAAAGGTATTCTTTTCTTTGTTGTTGTTGTGATAGTGTCATTTTTACTCACAAATAGAAAATAATCAACTTTCTGAATGTTTTCTTTGCATGTGGTTTTCATTCTTCATGAAATCATTCTTCTAGTTTTTTTTTGGCTATTACTAATCGAGCATGTTAATCAACTAGCAACCAGAACATAAATTGAGATTTCAGTTTTCAGCTCAACAGTTTAGTTTTATTATATATAAATTTAGTTGATGTCTTTTAAAACTATTAGTTTTACAAGTACAAAGTTCCTTTATATATATATAAAAAGCAGCTTTCCAGTTTCCACAATAAATATGAAAATCTGAAGATATTTAATTTTGTAGATCCTTAACGTCAAAAAGAAGTGGATTTTCTTTTTCTTTGTTAATGTTTAGGAGGTTGCATGTGCTTGTTGTATAGTTTTATTCTACAGCATATATCAAAATATTCGTTTGTTTCATGTGAAGATTGCTTCTGAATGTAGATGAAGAATCAGCTAAAGAAGAAGCTGAGGCAACACAAGGCATCGAATGAAGTCGTGGTTGTGAAGCCTCCAAGATTGGGACCCCATGCATGCCAGGAGCTTGGCTCAGGTGAAACTAAGTGCATTCGAACAACTGATCATCTAAGATAAAGGACTTCCACGTACTAAGCAAAAGAAACCAATTGTAAAGTTTGGTGATTTATCCATAAACAAACTATGAAATGTGTGAGGTTTTGCTTTTGTATGTAAACAAGAGTCTATACATCAGACGCAACGAAGATTAGTTTCAGAAAGAGTAAATTCAACTTATAGCAATATTATTACGTTCTTAAGACAGTCATTTCTCCTAATCATTAATCATAAAGTTTCACAACTGAAGAAAGTCGACACATTTTCTAATCCCCCAACCATAACAAAAGAAGGAGAAGAAGCTTTGTCGGCATCATCTTTAATAGCCACATGTGACCTGTTTCATTTTCATGGCAAAGGGTGGCAAGCGTTGAAGAGCTGTTATGGTGTTTCTCAGCATATCATCATCTCCAACAATCACCCTCCGCTTCTTTGAGAACTCCTCTCTCGAAATCTTCTTCTCCTGCAACATTACAAACACTGATATACTACAGATTTTACCAATTTTCACTCATACTATAGGTGAGATTTAGATACTATTATATGTGCCTGGAGTCTGTTTTAGAGTTTTTTCAGGTCCAAATATGTTTTGGAGTAATGTGAAGATTGTGAAAATATACAAAATATGGTGTGTGAGGGGTGTTTAGACATAGAGTGGTCGGTTTTTTCTTGTACAAAACAAAAAGAGTGTGAGAGAATAAATAGTGAAAGAGTATGAATGAGTTAAGGAGAATAAGTTGATGAGAGATGGAGAGTATGGACGTGAGTATAAGAGCATAAGAGAGACTGAGAGAGTTATGAAACCAGAGAATGGGTGAAGAAGAAAGTTAATTCTTGCTTAAGAATTTCAGGATACTGGGAAGAGGACAAGAGGAGGCACGAAAAAAAAAAAGTGACCTCTCGAGGAGCTCTCTTCCTTAGGTAAGACATGTGACTTTCCTTGGATTCAAATTCAAACAGTCACACTTGCCTCCAAACTTCTCGGTTATGCTGCCAGTCTTCTAGAAGAGTTCTGGTCGACATGAAGAAGTGTCTTGGAATTGCACTTCCTTTTTCTTGGTCTTGATAATCTCTTGCACAATATTTTCACATGATCCAGACTTGTACGGAGTGATTTGACCCAAACATTACATAAGTCTTCTTTGGGCAGATTGAGATTGTCCCGGACTTAGCACGGTCTGATTCTTTTGCACAAAATTTGCACCAAAGATTATCTTAACCCTTGTTTTGCACATTCATCTTTGGCTGGCTTGAGGCTTTGCACATTCTTGATCTTTCATGTGCAAACCTTGTGCATTATTTCTTTTGCACAATGCGCCTTGATCACACTCAGCTACTGCTTCTTTCTTCTTCATTCCAACAGAGATTATGGAGCATTCTAGAGGTTGATGATGAAGAAACTCGTAGCTATTAAAAAAATCAAAAGTCAGAGTCGAGATCTAGGAAAAGTGTCGATCGACACTACCTTCTTGGCATCGATCGACACCAAAGCGAGTAGAATGGCTGACTTGTATGTGGCTGACTTGAAGCCTAGAAGATCCACATAATTATAAGACTACCCTTGGCTTACATAATACCTATTATTTATGTGTTTGCCCATTTTTTAGGCAAAAGAGAATATTTTCTATTCTTATCACAACATATTATTATAGGATTTTTAGTAGTTTTGGAGAGAAGATCAAAACTTATCCCAGAGATTTGTATTGGCACTTCATGTTTTTTTCTTGCGTTATTTTATTCTATGCATTCTATTCAGATTATTGTTATGCTTTGCTTAATCATGTCAGAGTAGTTTCTCTTGGTAGGTAGGGTTTTACAAGGGTTTATATGTATTGCTAAGATATAGAACTGCTAGGGTGAATCTTTAGGATCCTTCATCACAATTGGATTTATTGCTTGTGTTCTAGAGTAGCTAACTAGAAATCCAAACTTAGGATACTGATAACTACGACATTAGGTTCATTACTTGATATTAGTTCTACTGAGCTAGGTTGTTAGATACATGTTAAAGGTGGGCTATATTAACTTAGTGAACATATCGATTAGGACGTTAATGCTTGCCTAAGAAAATATCGACCGACACTCATCCCATAATGTCGATCGATACTTGATCCTTGTTTGCATGCGACAGCTTGAAAAAATAGTATTTATTTATCTGATTAGACTCACATCGAGAGCTGGATATCTTACTATTGCATTCAAGTTCTAGGACGGTTTATATATCACACTCCCTTAGCACCTATACATCACAATAATCTTTTCTGAAACCTTGAGTATAGCTATTTCATATTTTGTCTATAAACCAACTGCTATTATTTACTGCTTACTTAATAGTTTCCTAGCTTCATCTAAAAATTAGTAAGTCTATTGAGCGCCCAAGATCCCCGTGGATTAAATCCCCAAGTACCACAACTAAACCTCTTATTTGAGAGAGAAAGTTGCACATAGGGTCAATCTGAGAGCACATCAAATTTGGCGCTGCTGCCGAGGAGCATAGTATTCGCCATTAGAATTAATTGATATATTTTGTCTAGGTTTTTCTTTTATTTTACTTACTATAAAAAATTTCTTGTGCATGCCCAACAGTACCAAAAGCAACAAGGAAAAAGAGCTAGTATTCTCAGACCCTACATTGTTTGAACACATGATCCACCAAGAGAAGCGCATGACATCGACCCACATAAACACTCTTATGTTGATCGATACACTTGTGAGCGAACAATAATCGATACCATCACGTCTTTATCGATCGACGCCTACCCTAGAGAAAGCAACTGGTCCCAACTCTTATACTAACAAGGGATGAGAACGGAGACCTGCATGACCAAGATGGTAATGTGCGTAATGCAGCAGGTCAGAGAGTGACTGATCAAGGGATTGTAATCCATGAACCATAAGAAGCTGCTGAAGCTTTAGCTGCTCATAATTCTGAGGCTGCTCTACCCAAAACGTTGGCTGATTACAACCGTCTAGATCAATACTACCCCAACAAATCTGATACTCATCCTCCTGCTTTCCAGAGGCACAATTTCGAGTTGAAGCCTGCATAATTTACACTTGTGGGACAACACCTCACCATGATCACCCACATGATCATATGATGGACCATAACGAGCGGTTCGAGGATCTAGTTTTCGGCTATCAAAGCCAATGGAGTCCCTGAGTAGTACTTTCTTTGTAAGCTCTTCAAGTACTCATTTGCTAGAGATGCTTCATATTGGCTTAAGCAGTTACCACCAGGATCTCTTACATCTTAGACTGACATAAAAAAATGTCTTCTTGCGTAATTTCTTTGATGATGCGCAATCTGAGGACATGAGGAACATAATTGCTAATTCACACAAGACCCTGCAAAATCTTTCAGAAGCTTCTGGATCAGATTTAAGTCATATCAGAGAGACTGCCCACACCATGGGTTCAACGAGGTACAACTTCTTAGTACCTTATTCAGAGGCATCACTTTGGTTTACCAGATGGCTCTAAACACTGCTAGTGAAGAATCTAGAAGAAGCTGTGAGACTTATTAAGAACTTGGCATCTAGCAATAGCACCAAGAACACTGAATTAAGAAATGAAGAAATTGGCTGCTAGCTTGGGCAAGGAGCAGATGGATGAAGTTAAAGCCAAGTTGCACAGTGTTCATGAGCTTCTTAAGAAACAGGTGAGCTTTGCAGAAGATATAGGGGCGGTTGAGACTGCCAGTGATAAGGGCGATGAGGAAGATGTGAACTACATTAGTGACACTGGTTCTGAGAAGTTTGGGAATAGAAACTCTTATGGCACTGTTGGGGTCAAAATCGGTTACGATGGAATCAATGTTCTAAAATTACCGCAAAAATGATTTCTCTCTTCCAAGTAAAAGAAAACGAGAAAAAACCGTGTCCGAACACCATATGGTCATGTTTCATCTCAGCGCCTAATCTCAAACGAAAAACAAGACCAGCTCAAAGTCTCTTACTCATGGCGACCAGACCTTGTCTCCCATTCTCGTCGCCCACAGACGATCACTCACTCTCTTTTCCTCGCCCAACGTGCAATCACTCACTCGTCGCCCAACGGGAGATCACTCACTCTCGTCGCCCAATGGGCGATCACTCACTCTTGTCGCCCAAACGGACGATCACTCTCTCATCATCGACCACGAGCGATCACTCTCTCATCAACCACGGGCGATCACTCACTCTCATCACCCAATAGCCAATCACTCACTCTCGTCTCCCAATGGGCGCTCACTCACTCTCTCGTCCTCTCCCAACAAAAGATCACTCACTCTCGTCGTCCAACTGGCAATCACTCACTCTCGTCACCCAACAGCCGATCACTCACTCTCTCGTCGTCGCCCATGGGCGATCACTCACTCTCGTCGCCCAACGGGCGATCACTCACTCACTTGTCATAGCCACGGGTGATCACTCACACTCTTCTCCCAATGGGAGATCACTCACACTCTCATCGTCACCTAGGGCGATCACTCACCCTCATCGCCCACAGGCGACTACTCCCTCCCTCTCGTCACCATTTGCGACGACGCCTCTCGTTGCCATCGGGTGACATCACATGGCCTTTGCTCGTCTCGTCCCCACAACTCTCTCTTTCGAGTCTTGACCGAACTGTCTCTTGTCTTGTCTCGATTGGAATCACCGTTGAAATCTTACGAGGAAAATAACATGGACAAGTTTTCTCATAAGAACTTTGAATCAATCATATGAAACGATAACAGTAAACTCAACATTATTGTTATCTATACTATACGAACGGTTTATAATTTTGCGAAACCAACGGTACTGAAACTAACATCGTATGAAAAGCGATTTCTCCAAAGGAAATCGTAAAAACACTTACGTCATAAAACGGCTGGAAAATTTCTAAAACGCAACAAAGTGCTCATTTATGATTTCGGACAAGAATGAGCCCGATTATAGTGATGGTTTACCTACTTTCCTTAGAAGATAAATGGAAAGGAAGACAAATGTTAAGTTTCCAGATAATCATGGAAGATTGAGGAGATAAGGAAGATTCCATGAAAAGATAGGCTTGAATCGGTGGCAGAAAAGGAAAGATGACCGACCTTGCATGGGTATATAAAAGAGACTAAGGCGAGGGACGCAGACACACATAAATTCTCAGCAAAAGACTTAGCACCTAGAGCAATATTAGGAAATTTTTGTTTCTTTTTATCGAGCCCCGTCTCAATTAAGTTTTAAGGTCTTAGGTCAATAGAATTAGGGAACTCGCCAAAAAATCTTGTGGCTGAGGCTTTACATGTTGTAAATGCTCATACGCAGATTCAAAATAAAATCTTCTTTGCTCTATTTTTATTTTGATTTACTTTACCTTGTATGTTTGTGATTTTGAACACTTGTTGTTTGCCTCAGCGGAAATCTGGGACCTCAGGGAAAGTTAGGGTTTCTTAGCTTTCCTCCGATTACGAAATCGACGGTGTAAATTTTGGTTCCAACAGTTTGGCGCTAGAAAGAAGAGGGGTTACAGATCAATCTAACTCACAGCCACAAAACACTTGGTAAAATTGGTTACAGACACTCAGGACAATCAACCACCTCGCGATGGCAACGCCGTCAACGACAACGTTGAAAGCACTCCAGCAGCGAATGTGTCCGCGTGTTAACGGCAAGCGCAAACACAGCAAGCTTTTGAGGAAGAAGAATCGACTTTACGATTCCACACGACATGCCGACTAATAAAAAGAACGTTCCGTCTGATCAAAATCCAGACAAAGAAAACCCTGATATGACACGGCCGAACGCGGAAAATCCGCAACCTCTCGATTAAGAATGAGAGCTGATGAAGTTGAACGGGTCAACTTGGAACCAAACGATTAGTCCGACCCTTGGATGCTGGCGTGCATCCGAGGACGACGAGAAGCAAGCGAGACTTGGGAGAACTCTATGTTTGATATACCCATGACTGAATAAGAAGAGAATATCTTGTGGGTGGAACATGAAAGTTAGATGAAGAACAGGCACTGGGTTACTCGCAGCAAACGACAATAAACTCGAAAAACTGTTGGCGACAATCTCGACGAGATGCGCGATCGCCGCCGACTATATCGCAAAAACAGCCACGGAAGTAAAAGCGGTGAAATTTCAAATTCACCACACCACCGGTGCTGCACCGGAGATCGACAGGCTCCTTGAGGAAGCTCGGAAAACTCCATTCACTGCTCCTATCATCGAGGACAAAAATCTCGGATCCTAGGAAGATCAAATTTTCCGTGCTAAACTCCATTCACTGCGCATTTTCAAACCTTCCAGATCAAGATGGGTAGGGCTAAACTTAGGGAAAGCGAAAGAGATGCCGGCTACTGCCGCCTTTTCGTCATAAATCTCCAGGGAGCAGCACTTGAATGGTTTTCTCGCCAAAAACGGAACTCCATCGGAAGTTTTCACCAACTTTCTTCGGAGTTTCTCAAGAAATATTCCATGTCCATGAATAAAGAAACCTCCGACGCCGACCTTTGGAGCTTAGCCCAAAAGGAATCAGCGACGCACTCATAAAAATGCTCTGGTACAAAACCAAATTTAGAAAATGGGAAAACTCTCAAAAAGCTGCGCACGATCAACGATGCTCTCCATAAGGCCAAGGACTATATCATCATCGAATAGGAGATGAAAATCCTGTCATAGAAACATAAGCCGACGAAAGCATATGCAAAAGACGCAGCACCAGAGCAGAAGATGAAAAAGAAAAACCCTCGTAACAACAAATACGTCCATCACAAGAAGGAAGATATCCGAGGGGCACACAACTATGCCATCAACTCCTCACCGGAGTAAGGAAGAACATCGGGTAATAAATGGACCCAAAAATTTAATAACGACAAGAATACCTTCTTCGAGTTTCACCAAGCAAGGTGCCACTCCACGAAAAACTGCAAAGTTCTCGCTGCAAGACTAACGACAAAGTTACTAGCGGGAGAGATCTCGGAGGTGGCTGGAATAAAAGATCTCATTCGAGATACTGACTGTACGCCAAAACCAATCAAGCCCAGCTTGCGGAAAATGCTCCCGAAGGGAATCGATCAGGCCGAGAACGAAAAATGGGGAATAAATCTAGATGACAGAAAACAATCGTCGCAGGGTAAACATGATCATCGGAGGATCACAGTACCTTCAATGAGACTATCTTGTCAATAAAGGCTTATCAATGGAAAGACGAGACGGTTGCAAACTGCTCTCGCCCGAGACGTCCCGATCGACATGATCACCTTCGAGGAACATAAGACCGTCGGAATCGACAAACTCACAGCGATACACTCGTAATCGATCTTGTGATAAAATATGACGAAGTCGCCATGGTCCTTGTAGACATGGGGAAGTACCATCGAAGATTCAGTAAAATTCAACATGACTAATGATTACTGCGTTTTACCACAGGCCAATTAACCTAATGTGCACGCTACCACAATCGAATGGTATATCGATGCAGCGATTTAGGATCAAATTCACAAGGAAACTAATGATCGTATAGACCTAAGAATACACCAACTCTTCCCTAATCTAAGCAAATAAGAGATTGATGATTTGTAAGCAAGCTAACTCCTAGAATTATAAGCAGGTGATCCTCAATTTCAACACAAGAAAAAAGTGCAAGAATCAAACTTTCAATCAATAGCTAAGGATGGATCCATGGGCAAGATAATCGATATCGGGTGATCAAGATTCAATCTAGGATGCACAAACAAAACAATCAACAAGTCTATGGGTCTAGAACTCATAAAATAGACTAATCCATTTCCATGATAGAAATCCTATGTAATCAAGTACTAAACATCAAATGTCTTTGCTTAATACTATCAAACAAGCATTATGATTAAGTCTACTAACCATCTAGCAATCCTAACATCAAATGTCTTTGGTTATTCAAGCTAGAGCAATACTAAAATTCATTCAAGCATTTTAACAAACACCTTTCGGGCATAAAATAGCTTAAGATCTAGATGAGAGTGATCAAGTCTAATCTAGCATTAAGAACACTTAGTAGCATAGAATATGTTAATCAAACAAGAGACATTCTAAATATCCACCTAAATCACCTAATATACTTAACCCATGAATCACAAGTTCACTACTCAATACTTTTCATGAGAAACCTTAAACTCATATGAGATTCAAGGCCAATCATGTTAATGAGCAAGAAAACACAATAAAAATTGAAGTACTTCCTTCAATGATCAAAAGATTCAAGCTTTTTTAGTTTAGACAAAGTTTTTGAGAGAAAAAGAGATCCCCCTAGGGTTTTAGGGTCTAAAACTATATATAGGAGTCCAAAAAACAAGTCGGATCAACCCAACAAACCGGGTTGACCCATAAAATTTTGGGTTATTTTTGCCTGTAGGCGACCAGCTGTGGTCGCTACGGCCTGGTCGCTAACGACTGTAGCGACCACGCTGGTAGCTACGCTCGTCGCTCTGGCATCCGCATTTCTCTTGTAGGTCTGTAGCGACTACTGCCTGGTCGCTACGGCATCCCTGCACTTATCTGCTCCTGTGGGTCTGTAAGCGACACTCGCCGAACTGCAGCGCTGTGCGACTACGCCCTTGGTCGCTACACCGCCCATTTTGGATTGCATTCCAAACTTCACTTAACCATGTGCGTCATCGCACTCAGATGCCTGCACACACCCGTCTCAGGCAGAGTGACGCATTTGTGCCGACTGACGACTAACATAGACAAATGTCACATGAGATCTGCAACCTAAATATGTCCTAACGTGATATCAAGGGCATGTAGGTGCCCTATAAAAGATGCATCTATTTATGAGAGAGTGACCAGGACAAAACGGCATCCCATCCATGTGAACCTCCGCGTATCAGAACTTCGCCATAACACCTTCTGTCCCGTTCACTATGTGCGTCTGAGTGAATAATCGTTCTGTTTCTATCCACTACCAAGCATGAGACGCGTTAGACAGTCGAACGAGCCATGACCAGAACGACGCAAGACTATAACACTTCCTAGCCTTCAACATCACATCCTAGGTAAATAGCAAGGAGCATGAACAATCTTTTCTATTACACTCTAGCTTCTCAGGTCTATCTCAACTCCAATATCTTTATACAAGTCATTCACTCATCAATCAACAACTCTTTCAACAACTCTCACATTTATTAACAAGCAAATAAGGTGAATTCTTGCAAATGGAAACTTGATCTCAATCATTTGGTTTGGTGAGTGAAAATGGTCTAATGTGAAAGAAGAGATAGGTTTCAAATACATCTTTTTAAAGTGGTAATCACTCAAAATAGAAGCTTGATCATTATGCAAAATTTATCTAAGATAAGGAGCAATTCATGCATACATAGATTGATTCCCATCAAACTACCCTTTTCCTAAATGACTCCAAGTTCTACCTTCTTCTTCCTCATCCCAAAACCCAAAGATAACATCCATCTCATCACTCACCTAATGAACACTCTTTTCTTTTTCTTTTACTTAACCAACTAGGGAGTTTTCATCTTTAATAACATTTAGCTCTAGCTCTTTTTTTTTTTTTATCTTTCCCCATTCTCTTTTTTTTTCTTGTTTTTTTTTCTTTTGGGGTTCTATTTGACACATCTAGAGCTTTTCTTTCTTATTTTCTTTTGTCCCTAGGGATTTCTCTTCTTATAGCACTCTCTTTGTTCATTCTTTTAGTTCTTCTCTTTTCCCAAACCCAAAATCTTAAACTCAAAAGCACACAAACCCAACCACAATCCTAATGCTAGCTCAAGTGAGGTCCTAATGCTAGCAAAAGATGAGAACAAAGCTATGTCGCTCCCAATCTCTCAAGATTTTGCACATGACAAGCTATCAATAAGAGGCCTCACACAAGAAAATCAATGGTGGTTTCAAAGAATGTAAGGTTCATGGGTATGGGGGTGCCATTTGGTTATCAATAGGGTAATGATATGGAATAAGATAACCCAAATGTGTATGAGATCTCATGTTTGAGTATGCAAGTACCCATAAGCAAGAGAAATTAAGTTCATTATGCCTCAAGTAGGTTGGAGTTGGTTTCAAGACTAGTCAATATCAAGCTCACAACAAGTTTCAAGTAGAGTCTTCAAGGCTCGAAAGCATACAAGTTTTTTTTTCTTAAGATGTTTAAGCTACTGATATGTTTAGCTAGGGTATCATGTTGAGTTCTAGACATGTGTTCTTTCAAGGCAATTAAAACACAACTCCTTATGTATATGGATGCAACCTAAATGCTTTTAGACTCAAACTTAAGGATGGAAATGAAACAAAATAAAATCTAAATGCTTGTTTTGGTGTTTTCGAAAATTTTCAATTTTTTTAAGTTTTTCTATGCAAATAAGTATGTACAATGCAATGCATGAGACTCATGGACAAGTAAACCAAATAAAACACAATGTGAGATGGTAGACTCTCCCCAAACTTACTTCACACAGTCCTCTTGTGTGGTAGTAAACTTGAAAGAGAGATCAAAAGAGAAAAAATATGAAAGAACTAAGTATTTACAAATGTGGAGATGCACTACTTGGAGTTGGCTTGATGAGAGGAGGGAATGTGGAGGGACGACTTGTTGAGACTTTTGGCAGTTTTGGCATGACCTCTTGGAAGTTTTAGAACTCCCTCAAACTTGTCCCTAAGCTTATTCAAACACCTTAAGCAAGATAAGAGGATAAATAGAAATATATACCAAAGGATAAACATGGGAATGTCTCCCAAGCGCGGCTTGTTTTAAGTCTCTAGCTTGACTTGGTGTCCTTGTTAATCACAAGAATCGAAAGGTTGAGCCAATGCACCTTTGATCTTCTCCTACAAGAACAAGAAACAAAGTGCGCAAAGGAGCACACTACTGTCCATAGAACAATAGACAGATTTTTCATCAAGAGCTTCACAAGAGATGTAGCATGAGATATAAAATGCTCCTGAGTTCAGATGTTCATGAGAATCAAATGTATTTGGTGGAAACACAAAGTCAACTACAGGCTCAAACAATGTTTTAACAAAGTAGTCAACTCTATCCCCATCAATCAAATAAAACAATATTCTTATTCTCATCATTGTTTGGCCAATGGGGTTTTCTAGCTCAAGCAAAGCTTATCCACATCAAGTTCATCCCTAGATCAGCTAGTTCAGAAGAAGGTGTAGGTTCATCAAGCATATTTCAGTTTCAAGATCAATTGAAGCACAAGATAGTCCTTGTCAAAAAAACTTCAAGATGATCTCTAGCAATATTTTCTACTCTCAGTCATCTAGTTTCTAGTTTCGCATATCAGATCAAGACATTCGTTGATTGAGCACATGAGAAATTCAAATCAGAGGCAATATCTTCAACACAAGGCAAGCGACTATCCTCTCAAATAATGAAGTTATAAAAGATAGAATCGCTTATACCTTTCTAGTTGGGTTGGTGGACCAATAAATACCTCTTTGAGCTGAATGAGCAATCTTATCTCAGTACCTGTGAGCTTCTCTCTTCTAGTGTTGCCCGTGTGTTGCATAAGATTCACCTTAGGCATCACTGCCATGTCACTCCTTGCCACATTGGGTTCCTTTGCAAAGCTCATCAACCTTCACACTCTGTTCTGGTGTGAGCACACTTTCATCGAAGGGTCGCTCCACATATGGCTCATCATCTTCCATGTGATCTTCATATGTGTCTTCCTCTTCTTGTGGCGAGTCAAAGTAGCTTGCAGCCATTACTACAAAAAAAAGCAAAAGCTAGAATAAAAGGTTATAACTGTACAAAGCAAACAAAGCATAAGAAAAGAAAGCTTAATCTCAAGAAGTTTGAAATCGTAATGATAAATCTACTTAGTTCCTCGCAACGGCGCCAAATTGATTACTGCGTTTTACCACATGCCAATTAACCTAATGTGCACGCTACCACAATCGAATGGTATATCGATGCAGCACTTTAGGATCGAATCCATAAGGAACTAATGATCTATAACACTAAGAATACACAAACTTTCCTAATCTAAGCAAATAAGAAGATTGATGATTTGTAACAAGCTAAACTCCTAGAATTATAAGCAAGGTGATCTCAAATTCAAACAAGAAATAAGTGCAAGAATCAAACTTTCAATCAATAGCTAAGGATGGATCCATGGGCCAAGATAATCGATATCGGGTGATCAAGATTCAATCTAGGATGCACAAACAAAACAATCAACAAGTCTATAGGTCTAGAATTCATAAAATAGACTAATCCATTTCCATGATAGAAATCCCTTTGTAATTAAGTACTAAACATCAAATGTCTTTGGCTTAATACTATCAAACAAGCATTATGATTAAGTCTACTAACCATCTAGCAATCCTAACATCAAATGTCTTTGGTTATTCAAGCTAGAGCAATACTAAATTCATTCAAGCATTTTAACAAACACCTTTCGGGCATAAAATAGCTTAAAGATCTAGATGAGAGTGATCAAGTCTAATCTAGCATTAAGAACACTTAGTAAGCATAAAATCATGTTAATAAAAAAAGAGACATTCTAAATATCCACCTAATCACCCTAATCTACTTAACCCATGAATCACAAGTTCACTACTCAATACTTTTCATGAGAAACCTTAAACTCATATGAGATACAAGCTTTTTAGTTTAGACAAAGTTTTTAAGAGAAAAAGAGATCCCCCTAGGGTTTTAGGGTCTAAAAATATATATAGGAGTCCAAAAAACAAGTCGGATCAACCCAACAAACCCGGGTTGACCCATAAATTTTGGGTATTTTTGCATGTAGTCGTAGCGACCACGCCTGGTCGCTACAGCATCCGCATTTCTCCCGTGGGTCTGTAGTGACCACTCATGTGGGTCTGTAGCGACCACTCCTGGTCGCTACGCCTGGTCGCTACAGCCCCCATTTTGCTCCAAACTTCACTTTCTTAGCCTCAATTGCCTCCAAACTCACCAATAAGCATTTCCAACACCTAACATAGACAAATGTAATGAATGCAACCTAAATATGCCTAAATGATATCCTATATGCTTAAAATGCATCAAAAGAGATGACCAAAACCATGCAAATATGTAAGATATCAACTAATGTGATCGACGTGTGACAGGAGGGTTTTTATGTATTTCAATGCAAACTCTATCAAATCAACCCTACAAACTACTCTTTCCAAGAGAGGTCAAATTATAGTATTTAGGGATTGAATTCACAGGGAGCGTGAGCACAAAATATACTATATATGTTTAGATTAAGCTAGGAAAACATGTTATTAAAGAAGTAATAGTAGACAAGTAAGCAGGTGATTGGTTTGATAACAATAAGATGAAATAGCTAGGTCTAGGATTTATCAATCAATAGATTTAAAACACAAATAAATGATGCTAAGGGTTTATAGATCAAATTCTAGAATTCGAATTCAATAAGCAAGTAATCCAGCTCTCGCATGCAATTACTAATCAGATGCCTAAGTTCAATGTTCCTGCTCTCGCATGCAAACAGGGATCGAGCGTCGATCGATACCAATGCTTGGGTATCGATCGAGGTTACCTCGGACAAGCATTAACACACATATCAATGATGTTCAAATAGATCCTAGACCAAATCTCATATGCGCCTAGATATCTAATCCACACACAGCTCGGGTTCTGTTAATTAATTGCACTCTCGTGCCGCTCATAGTTCTGTGATTCTAGGTTCGAGCAATCAGTCACACTCTCATGTTATTTCACTATTCTAGATCCTAGTATTACAATTCACCCTGGTGTAGAGATCTATAGATAGCCTAGCAATCCTATGACTATTAATTTGACATTAAGAACATGAAATCCTACACCAAACAAGATGTTTACTCAGACATGAAAGCAATAACACAAATCATAGTCTGAATAAATAATAGATATAGAAATCAATATAAAACCAAAGGAGTTCTAATCAATCTCTGAAGTAAAATTGATCTTCTCACCAAAACATAAGACAACAGAATTAATAAAATTTAGCCGTCAACAATGACTTAGAAAACTATATAAATTAGGTCTAAACTCGTGAATGGGTATTCTGGTAACCTGCCATGACATCTGGGCTTAATTCGGCCATAAAACAAGATGGGCCTGTCCTTCTGGGATCACCTTTAATCGATGGTAAGGCTGTGCCGTCAATCGACACTCATTCATCCCATTGATAGCTTCTTCTCGCGCGGCAGACCAGACCACTGTCCAGTACAACATGCATAACTTTGGCTTTAGGATCCTGGTTGACCTCAAACCGGTGGCATTGGAAATCTAACTCAAAGCTCTATCTTGTGTCAAAATATGAGCTCAATATCATCGGAGGAAGGTCTCCATCCATAGCTAAACATCTGACGGCGTCTGTGCAGTTTTGCATCTCGAAGAGCTCCAGAATCACCAAAGTTCTCCAGTACGTACGTGAACCTGAAAATAATCTAAAACATACTCCAGAAACATATAATAGACTTGAAATATGGCTGATATCATGGCACAATAGTAGTAAATATCAGGCCCTATCAACTCCCCAGACTTAAGCTTTTGCTTGTCCTCAAGCAAACAAAAGCATGTGAAAGAGGTTTTGAAAAGCGGAGACTCACATAGTGTCTAAGTATAACTATCACCCTACTTTGTTGCAACCACATTATATAAATTTCAATCACAGAGAAACTTTATATACCTATCCTAGTATAGTAACCAAATCCATTCTATCAACAACTTAGCAAATACTAGTCTGACTCACCCCTCTATTGATTTCATTTCTTTGCATAAAATAAATGTGTATGCTTTACCTTGGGAGTATCGATCAAAGGACACATGGACTCTTACCCCCTGCAAGTATTTGAGTACACAGGTAGTCTTCTCTGATCATTTTCCTCTCTCTCTTCTCACTTCTCTCAGACAATGTCTCCCTTCTTTTGAGGGTATCATTTTATTTTTTTAATTGACTGAGATATTTGGACAAGATTTCATGAATCAAGCCCTAATGGTTTTTGCCACCAGATCATGTTCACTTTTTCTTTGACCTTTATCTCTTTCTAGAATCATATGAATCAATCTTTAATGGTTGTAGCCACCAAATCCTGTTCGACTCCCTTTTTTAATCTGAAGGGGCGAGAGAGGGGAATCAGAAGCACACGACATTTACCTTCTAAACTTGCAGAAGGATTCTGATCCAGTGTATACCAAGTCCCAAAGCAAGCTAATAATGTCAGGATTAGTGTTGGAAATCAACTTCGGTTCTTTTAAACTTTCTAAGCAAGTGTGATATTGTGGCAGGATGATCCACTTTAGTATCACTAGTAATCTCTGCAAACAACTTTCTATGAATGGTGCTAAAGTGTGGTTAGTCAATAATAAATCTTGATCATAGTCCTCCTTCTTGACTCAATATATAACTTTTGAAAACTTATATATATATATATATATATATATATATAGTAAATAAGATTCAAAACAGATCAAATAGCATCAGTGTACCTCCCCCAGACTTAAATTACGTTGTCCCTAGTGTAATCCGTCCCGGTTTTGGTTTAGGAATAATTAACTCATAAGTAAAAGTTGTAGAGAAAGTCCAGTATACCAAACTCCAAAAGGAGTGTCGTTTGATGGTGTGTTGTGAGTGTCGACCGATGGTAAACCATCCAAGCCGTAGACAGATGGTGTCGACCGATGGTGAACTCGAACATTCCATTCCTTCTCTTAAAACCTTCAAAAGTAAAATAAACACCAAAATTAAATCTAGCATAAGTAAAAACCAATTGAAAACTTACTAAACAGTGGGTTGCCTTCCACTCATCGCTTGTTTATAGTCTTTAAGCTAGACGTTTTGGAACTCTGATTCAGTCCGGATGAGAAGGAGAACTTGCTCTCAGTGTCCTTCTTCCTCATTTTGTTGATGCTGTTGATATAAGTTCTTGCAGAAGCTACCCCTTTGTCTTTCAGCTCTGGATCACATAGCACCCTGACCTTGGTAAAAGGTTGCAGACTTCCTTTGGCAGCCATCCTATACTCAAGAATTCCCTCGTAACATCGTGAAGGAACCGGTGACAAGAAATATGCATCTACCTTCTTTTTCTTTTTCTTCTTCTTGGCCTTTCCCCCATACTTAGGCTTTTCAATCACGGGTATCTCTAAAATCTAGAGAGTGTCGATCGATGCTATTAGGCGAGTGTCGATCGACGCTATTAGGCGAGTATCGATCGATGGTGATGCTGGTTCTGTGGTTTCGCGATTTGAATCAGATGTAGGTGCTGGATCTTCAGACGGCTGTATCGATGAAATAAACCCCTCACTTTTGGTCTTTCCCACAGGATCGTAGAAGACATTTTCATCAATATTAGTAAGGCACATCTTATTCTTCTTGAGATCAAAACTGACCCCACTGTAGCCATAAAGGATCTTCCAAAAAAAAAGATTCTCGACCTGATTTGATTCCCAAAACATGA
Source organism: Moricandia arvensis (assembly GCA_905132765.1). Lineage (NCBI taxonomy): Eukaryota > Viridiplantae > Streptophyta > Magnoliopsida > Brassicales > Brassicaceae > Moricandia > Moricandia arvensis. The sequence goes on from CAJHQP010005526.1 coordinate 20,317, forward strand.
AAGTCCACATGGAAAGTGCATTCCCCTATCTCTACATTAACATTCTTGATCATGTCTGCTGAGTTTACCTTAGAGTTATCCACGAAGGTGAAACTATCTTTAGAAGGTTCTACCGTTAATCCTAACAGTTCGGCAGTGTCTTTGGACACGATGCTGACTGCAGATCCAATATCACAAAGAGAGTATGGGAAATTGGTGTCATGTTACAGCAGGGAATCAAAAACTTCCCAAGATCTTGTTTCTTCTTCAGTGTCTTCTTGGATTGATGGCTGACCATATTAAACAGCAGATCAATGTCCTTATCTGTGTCCTTGATCTCTCTGAAGAAATTACCAAGTATGTATTGGTGATATGCATCCTCGAAAGACATATCCTTAGGGATCCTCTTCACTCTCTTTTGAAATCCATCAATTTAAGCCTGTTAGCTTTTTTTTCTCCTGAGGTGTTTGGGAACATAGGGTTCTCTAGATTTCACTCTCTTCTTTGGACTTCTTTTCTTTTGCTGCCTGCTTGTCCATGACAGATTCATGTTCGTCCAGCTGGTATCGATCGACATCAGGTGTGTGTCGTCGATCGATGCTCACAACGAAGGAGGTTTCAACATGAGTCGATTGCTCTTGTTTTTGCGGCATCTACAGGTCATTGATTGTTCACTGTTGGCTGTGATTTCTGAGATGGATAATGAGTTGTAGTCAAGCGTGTGCATAAGTGCTTCCCACTGGCGATTGTCGATCGGTGCTCGGCTGTTGTTGTCGATCTTTGGTCTCCTATTGTTGTCGTTGGGATGGCGTCCGTTTTAACACAGTATGCTTGTCGTGTTGGCGAGGTCTGAGTGGCTCTGAATTTTCATCGTTCCTACGTACTCTTCTATGGGTGTCAATTGATGCCCATCTGATGGTGTTGATCGACACCAGTGCGAGTTGTCAAAGGTCATAGAACTTTCAACTAGAAAAACACCTTCTTCATGCTTCTCATGCTCGATTACTTCCCCAAAGTCATTATCTAAGATAGAATCAACCTGGTGCCTCTTGCTCTTCTCAGCTTTCCTTTTAACTAGAATACTAGGTGTTTAGCATCCTGACATGGGTATTCATGGCTTCTAATTTTCCATTCAGCTCTTTGTGGATAGAATCCAACCTCAGATTTAAGTATGCACTCATCTTCTTCTGAATATCTATGGCTCGTTCCATTATAGATTCCATCCTCTGAATATGGTCCTAAAAACATATTTCATTTATATGATTTTCGTCCTCTTCTGCAGCTTGTTCCACCAACGAGACTTCATGTCCAAAATCAGTTTTGTCCTCAACCTCAATTATCTTGTTATTATTCGTAAAACATGATTGCATTCTGTGAGTATCCATATTCCTAGTATTGTTGCTAGACACAAAGTTCTGAATCAGTCTCTTAGCTTCCTCTGGAGTCCTAGTCCAAAAGTTCTCTTCGCTTGTCTGGTCAAACATTATATGATATTGCGCATCAATACCTTTGCAGAAGAATCCCAGCAGTTGAACCTCCATGAAACCATGATGTGGACAGTCTGTTTGGTACCCCCTAAATCTGTCCCAAGAGCTTCAAGACCCTTTAGTAGGTCCCTGAGAGAATGTCAAAATCTTATCCCTTAACTCTTAAGTCTTTGCATCATCAAAAAAATAGTCAGAAACACAGTCTTGACATCATCCCAGGTAGTGAGAGATCCTTGTGGTAGAAGTTTCAACCAAACAAGTGCATTCCCAGAGAGAGAATACTTGAATAACTTGCATAAAAGATAATCTTTAGTTTCTTCATGCTCTAGGATGATAGACACAAGATCCTCTAGTGTTTCAATGTGCTCCATGGGATATTCATGGGGAAAGCCATGATGCTTGCGCACATGATTAAAGTATGCAGGTCTTATCTGGCCATCGATCCCCTGAATTGCTCGAGGTTGAATCGCAGACCTATTAACATAGAGTTGAGTTGGCCTAATCAATTCTGCTATCGATCGATACTCAGGGATCACAACTCCATGTGCATCTAATTTATGACCTGCTGCATTACACAGATGACCCTCAGGGTCACGCAGGTCTCCATTCTCATCCCTAGTCAGAATAAGTGCCGCAACCATCTCTACTCGCAGCTTACTGTCGATCGATGGTAGAGTAGAAGTGTCGATCGATGTTCGTCCAAGAGTGGTGCGATCGACGACGAAGCGTTGTCGTCGATCGATGCTAGACGTTTCTCTCGGATGGTGGGTTCAATAGCTGCTAGGTCTGAGAAAAGTAAGTCTTTTTCCTTGTTACTCCTGGTACTGCTCTGCATTCACCTGAAAGACAAGAAACATTTCATGTAAGTAACTAAAACAGATAATAAAAACCTAGACTAAACCTATTAATCAAGTCTAATGGTGATCCTCGCTCCCCGGCAACGGCGTCAAATTTGACAGGAGAGTTTTTATGTATTTCAATGCAAACTCTATCAAATTAACCCTACGAACTAATCTTGCCAAGAGAGATCAAATTGTAGTATTTAGGGATCAAATCCACAGGGAGTGTGAGCACACAATAGACTATAGCTGTTTAGATTAAGCTAGCCAAACATTTTATTAAAGAAGTAATAGTAGACAAGTAAGCATGTGATTGGTTTGATAACAATAAGATGAAATAGCTAGGTCTAGAGATTTATCAGTCAATATATTCAAAACACAAATAAAGGATGCTAAGGGTTTTATAGATCAAATTCTATAATTCAAATTCAATAAGCAAGTAATCCAGCTCTCGCATGCAATTACTAATCATATGTCTAAGTTCTATGTTCCTGCTCTCACATACAAACAAGGATCGAGCGTCGATCGATACCAATGCTTGGGTATCCGATCGATGCTACCCCAGACAAGCATTAACACACATATCAATGATGTTCAACTATATCCTAGACTACTCTTGTATGCGCCTAGATATTACTACACAAGGCTCAGGTTCCGTTAATTATTTGCACTCTTGTTCCTCTCAATTGTCCTATGATTCTAGGTTCAAGCAATCAGTCACACTCTCGTGTTATTCCACTACTATAGATCGTAGTATTACAATCCACCCTGGTGTAGAGATGTATAGATAACCTAGCAATCCTATGACTATTAGTTTGACATTAAGAACATGAATCCCTAAACATAACAAGATGCTTACTCAGACATGAAAGCAATAACACAAATCAAAATCTGAATAAATAATAGATATAGAAATCAATATACAACCAAAGGAGTTCCAACCAATCTCTGAAGGATAATTGATCTTCTCTCCAAAACTTAAGATACAAAATAAAATAAAGGTTAGCCGTCAACAATAAACTCGTGCATGAGTATTCTGGTAACTTGCCATGACATCTGGGCTTAAGTCGGCCATAAAAAAAACTGCCTGTCTTCTGGTATCACCATTGATCGATGGTAATGCTGCCGTCGATCGACACTCATTCATCCTCTCGACAGCTTCCTCTCGCGAGTCAGACAGACCACTGTCCTGTAAAACATGCATAACTTTGGCTGTAAGATCTTGGTTGATCTAAAACGGTGGAATTGGAAAGTTAACTCAAAGCTCTATCTTGTGTCAAAATATGAGCTCAATCTCACCGTAGAAAGGTCTCCATCCATAGCTAAACATCAGACGCGTTTGTGCAGTTTTGCATCTCTAAAAGCTTCAGAATCACCAAAGTTCTCCAAAACGTACCTTAACCTGAAAATACTCTAAAACATACTCCATACACATATAATAGACTCTAAATAGGGCTGATATCATGGCACAAAAGTGGTAAATATCGGGCCCTATCAACGTGACAATGCCAAACGAGTAAAATACTCATGCCAACCAACTGAACTATGAGGCGGCTTGATCCCCGAAAGGGGTATGTAGGCAACTTGTCGCAAGTTGAGTTAAGCTGTCCCTCTATCTAATAAAGGGGGAGGAGTTGGTACGTATACGTATACTCGTATACTCCTATATTTTAAAATATTCGCTATTGTACTCGATATTTTAAAAACTTTGTTTGATAATAAGACAATGCAATATGATCCCCAAAAAATCTCGCATGTCTCTTTTATCGCAGAAAAAACTCAATATCGCAAATTAATTTACGGACAGACCGGAAATCCATGATTCGCTCAGAAAACTCCTAAGTAAGAACAAATAATTATCGTATAACCCGGAAATGGAAGTCATACAAAAAAGAAATTCAACAGCCAAATGGTTAAACTAAACCTTTAAACGCTTTCAAAAATGCTACAAAATCAAACGAGATCTTCGATAAAAACACGAATCACTTCACCAAAAGGAAGAACATTTTTTGGGAAAAAGCGAGACGTCGCAGATTTTCAAAAATATATTGTTGAAAACTCGAACGAATCTGCTAAAACAGTCCTTAATGCGACTATAAATCAACAACTAACACAAGTTAGAAAAGACAAGTACTTGCTCTTACTTCACGTTCGTCGACTGGCCCCACCGTATAAATCAACCGTTCTCAAACAAATGTTTAGCCCGACCTGCTCCAATGATAGAATTGGTCCTCATGCATCCAACACAAGAAGAAGCTTCCTCTAGAAATCAGAAATTTTGGCCAGTACTTCCGAGACTGTAAAACTATCCGGAGAGATGCAAATCACATAAGCCGAGAACTCATCACATATTTCAATATCGAAATGGAATCAGGTTGAAATCGTATACGAGTCATGTAAGCCGAGATCTACCCAACACACTCTAGGCATGAAAATAAACCTAGGTCTTACCCTACAACTCCACTCCTAACTCTCAAAGGCATTATATCATTGATACGCAATACAAGAACTTGCCTCTTCGCTGATACTTGGACGTTCATAAACTTCTAAAAAATCCTATGACTTAAAAATCTCCGTCCTAACATAACTACAAGTATCACGAACCACTAGAACAAAGGAAATGAGGAACACACTCACGCTCTCTCGCTCTCGTTGAAGCTTTGCCCGTAAAAAAAGGCTACGAAACGAAGATATATTCAAAAGGCCCAAAGGGGAAAAATACTATACATAGCATAAACACAAAAGGGAACATGCTCCATTCAATACAACTACCTTCATAAATAAAATTCCTGAGATCAAGTAATCACTGACACCAAAGGAGCCGGAACCTGATTTACCTCGACATCTTCTCTCGGGGAAGCGGGTCCGACCTCCTCCGAGTCAGGAGAAATGGGGATCGAAGCCCATTGTTCCCAAATCCTCCCTTCGACCTCAAGGATCATCGGCTCCGTATTAGCCAGGTTGGCCAGCTGCCTTGACATCTTTGCCTTCTCGGCTTCGAAGTCGTAGTCATCGGCCTGTGTGCACCACAAATCACCTACAGAACGTCGTCACTCGAGGTAGTTCCCAAAAACTTTTCCCCCTGCTTTAACTACCCGAAGTCAGCCGCAAATCGAGCCTCTCGATCATTCAGGATTAAGGACATCTCCCTCCATCCAGCCCTACGCACACAACAGAGACTTTTATTTTGCTCCCATTCGAGGTCTTTCTCACACTAAGAGTGTGCCTCAACCTCGCCCTTCAAACAGGCGATCTCCTTCTCAAGCATCTCGACATTAAAACAAGCCGTTTGCGCTTCCAAACAGCTCACCCTTAGAGCCTCATCCATCATGTGAAGGCCCTGAAAAGATTTCTCAAAAGAATTAGAGGGAAAACTTGATAAACAAAATTAAACCAAATATGAAACTAACCCCCATGCATAACCGCGATGCCTCCGCAAACTTCTGCCATCCAGCAAACTTCTCCGATCCAGGAAACTCCTTGTTGGCCGCGGGCTGACCTGAAAAACCATGAGTGAGGCAAGGTAGGCATCAAGGTCATATCCATCTCCTAACAACGGTAGCGGGGTCTGACTGGTACCACTTCCATATCCAGGAAGAAAATGTCGATACCACCAATCAGTGGAAGGTTCCACCCCCTCAAAGGCAACATCGCCTTCATCAGTGGTAACCTTTTTGTCTGTGGGAGATCTTTCCCTCTCCCTCACAACATGAATTTCGTAGGGAACAAGGTCATCCATGGTCGGATTCGGATCCTCCTTGACCACCGTGTGAGTTCGAGCTCGAGCCTGATGATACGCAACTGCTACTCGAACTCGCTTTGGAATGAAGTAGCCCCATTTAAATGGACCGCCTTGGAGAATCTCCCTAATGATGAGCGTATCTGCGGGAAATAGGGGAAGAGGATTGGTAACTGCAAAACAAAGAAAACATATAAGTAGTCAGACATCGGCAAACAGAGAAACAGCCAAAGTATCTGATCGCGATACCCTTGGGACCCCATCTACGCCTAAAGATAATGATGCATTCTTCTGCAACCGAGGCACTGTCTATGTGCACAAAGAAGTAACGCTGGTCCCAGCTATGAAAACTGGACTTAAATGACATGATCAACTCCATAGCGGTACTCGGCTTGAGACAATATAGGAGTGGAAAACCTGTACCATTGGGGAAACAGAAAAGTCTCGAGGTAATCGACACTTAAGTACATTCCTCCCTCATAGCTCAAGACCAGCAGCCCAACGAGGTGTTGTAGACCGATGGACGAAAGTTGACTTATCGACAACTCGTAAAGATCCAAGAATCAAACTATAACTTCTGGGATGGGAAACCATAGATGGCAAGATAGGATTTGTTCCTCGTAACACATGAATTAACCATAAGGGGGAGCATTGGCACTTTCTCCGGTCTCGGCATTCGAAACTCTACCTCTTCCAGAACTCGACAGAAGTCTCAGAGGGTGGCGAGATAAGATTATAAGTCCTAATATTTACCTGTTGTATATCATATTATAGGCCCTAATTGGAATCTAATATGTGTTTCTAGGATTTTTTTTAGAGTTTTTTCAGGTCCAGATACATTTTGGAGCATTGTAGAGATTATAGGCTTTCTCAAGATCAAGAGAGAGGAACCCCGTAGCTGGTCAAATTAAGCAAAGTATGATCGAGACAGAGCATTGCGTCGATCGACAACGCACCCTTGCTGTCGATCGACGGTCAAATCACAGTATCCCAATTCAAAAAGTACCTAACTTGAAACCCAAGTCACAAAAATACAGAGTTTTACCTAGTTTATATTATTTTTGCCAGTGTTTTATGCAAAGGGAGCGTAGAGAATTTGGAGATCTTTTATAGACCTTGTATTTCAGAATAAATATAGTAGCTTGGGATATTTTTGGAGAGAAGATCAAGACTTCTTAAGCTTTGTATTGTTACCCCACTTTCTATCCCTATTCTTTATCTTATGCATTATTTTATGTTTATGATTATGTTCTGCTTAGCTATGTCTGAATAGTCACCTGGTTAGATTTGGTGTTTATTAATTGTTTTGATTGATTAGTCAAACACTAGAATTGCTATGGTGATTATTGAATCTATCATCAGGATTGTACTTATTGCTTGCGTTCTTGATTAGCTACCTAGAACCTTTATCTTAGGATAATTGGCACTGCGAGAGTAGGATTTTTACCAGAATAAATCACGTTGAGCTTAAATTAATATGTATTGTCGAGAGAATGGTCTATTAATTCTAAGTGAACCAATCAAATCTGGTCGCTTAGTGCTTGACTAAGAAAGCCATCGATCGATGTCGTTTGCATACCATCGATCGACGGTTATTCTGAATTTGCACACAAAAGTTGTAGACTTTGAGCTTAACCATAAGATATATATTACTTATGATATCTTAACTAGTTGAATTTGTGTTCTATGATTGAAAACTCCTTTGCTACTATCCATTATAATTCACTGCCTGAAAATCCTAGATCTAGTTATTTTCCTTACTTGTTTACAAGCCATACCCACATATAGCAAGATTGGCTGGTTACACAAACACATTGACAACCTTCAGGAGAGGATGAGTCAAATTGAGATCACCAAGGAGAACATGGACAGAAAAAGAGCCATAGGTGAAGAAGGCATAAGAAGCTTTGTTGGTACTTGGTTCTAGACGAGCAAAGAGGATGTGGACATTTGTTTTCCAACAGGTGATACTCTACCCCCACCTTAGTCTAAATTGTGAAAAACGTCAAGCTAAAGACTATAACCAAGCGATGAGTGGGATGCAACCCACTATTAATAAAAAAAAACAAGGAGATTGAGAGCCAAGCCATCAGTCGAAGACGGAGTAATACCGATCACCATTGGTTGACGACATGACATTACAATCGATTGACACTCGTAACAGAGTCTAGTATTTTCGATTGGCCTTATTACTTTTACTTATGTTTTAAATTTTTCCACCTAATCGAGACGGGATAACACTAGAGACATTGTTATTTAAGTCTGAGGGGGGGTTTAATCATATTGATTTCTATTTTGAGCTTTATTCTTATCAACATCATTGATTAATTGGACTTATATAATAAAAGGAATATAAAGAGATTCACAGAAAGAGGGAAGAAAGGGATCAGAGAAGACTGCATGTGTGTTCAGATACTTGCAGGGGTAAGAGTCCATGTGTCCTCTGATCGATACTCCCAAGGTAAAGCCTAGATTTTTATTTTATGCAAGAAATGAGGTTAGTAAGAGGGGTGTGTCAAGCTAGTATTTGCTAATTTGTTGGTATATTATATTTGGTTGCTATACTAGGATAATTTATATAAAGTTTCTCGAAGACTGACACTTGTTTGATGTGGTTCCAACATAGTAAAGGTGATAATAATAAGCTAGAGATTTTTTGACTCACTGTGTTTTCAAACCTCTTCCACACGTTTACCCTTGTTTTACTTGAGGATAAGCAAAAGGTTAAGTCTAGGGGAGTTGATAAGTCCTAATATTTACTTGTCTTAGACCATATTATAGGCCCTATTTGGAGTTTGTTATGTGTGTCTAGGGTGTGTTTAGAGTCTTTTCAGGTCCACGTACATTTTAGAGCATTTAGGAGATTATGAGGCTTTCTAGATCTTAGAGAGAGAAACCCCATAGTTTGTCAAATTCAGAAACGAGATAGAGCATTGCGTCGATCGATGACGCACCCTTGTCGTGGATTTACGGTCAAAGGTATCCAAATTCACAAAGTAGCCGACTTGAAGCCTAAGTCACAGAAATTACAAGATTGCCTCTGGATGAGTTTTACCTAGTTTATATTATATTTGCCAGTGTTTTATGCAAAGGGAGCTTAGAGACCTTGGATTTCAGAATAAACATAGTAGTTTAGGGTTTTTTTGAGGAGAAGATCAAGACTTCTCAAGTTTTGCATTAGAGCCCCACTTTGAATCCATATTATTTATCTTATGCATTATTTTAGGTTTATGATTATGTTCTACTTAGCTATGTCTGAGTAATCACCTTGTTAGATTTAGAGTTTATTAATGGTTTTTGATAGATTAGCCAAACAATAGAATTGCTAGGGTGATTATTAGATCTATCATCAGGATTGTACTTATTACTTGTGTTCTTGATTAGCTACCTAGAACCTTGATCTTAGGATAATTGGCACTGCGAGAGTAAGATCGCTACATGAATAAATCTTGTTGATTTTACCTAGTAATTTAAAATCGAGAGAATGGCCTAGTAATTCTAAGTGAACCAATTGAACCTGGTCGTTTAATGCTTGATTAAGAAAGCCATTGCATACCATCGATCAACGTTCATTCTGAATTTTCACATGAAAGTTGTGGACTCTGAGCTTAGCCATAGGATAGATATTACTTATGATATGTTAACTAATTGAATTTGTGTTCTATGATTGAAAACGCCTTGGCTTCTATCCATTATAATTCACTACCTGAAAACCCTAGATCTAGATATTTTCCTTACTTGTTTACAAACCAAAAATATCTCTGTTTACTTTTTCTAAGTTTTATTAATTAGCATAACTAAGTTCATTATCATATATATTGTGTGCCCTCGCTCTCTGTGGATTTGATCCCTATGTACTACAGCTAAACCTCTTATTTGAGAGAGTAATCAGTAGCTATAGGGTAATCTAAGCACGTTTCATAAGAATGCGTACACTAACACGGCCCATCATCGGTATCTCTGAATCTGGGTCTCGCCAGATACCAAGGCGTGGCTAGAGGCGGTACCATACCTTAGGTAGCTTCCCAGTATACACACGTCTCTTGAGGGTCAACAAAGTTCGGAAAGATCTCAACTTTTGGAATAACATCACCGCCCCAAATGCGTAACCTCTCAGGAAATAAAGAAGAGGGCGATGCCTTCTCCGATATTTTCTTTCTAGGAGCCATGAAAAAAATAACAAAGATAAAATATTTTCTACCTTAAGGACAATTTCTTGTCGAAATGGGCAAGTGAGGAATCTCAAAACCTACTCCACATATTTATAGGGAAAGAATCTACTATTCTCCCACGGAACTTTTGATTATCGATTCCACCTAACTTACCTAACATACATAACCCTTCACGAGAACATCACGACCATTCTCGCAAGCTGGAGGCTAACTGTTGGGGTCAAAATCGGTTATGACCGAATCAATGTTCAAAATTACTGCGGGAATGATTCCCTCTTTCAAGTAAAATAAAAAGAGAAAACAACGTGTCCAAACACCATATGGACCTTTTCATCTCAGCGCCTGGTCACAAACGGAAAACAAAACCAGCACAAAGTCTCTTATTTATGGCGACCAGACCTTGTCCCCCACTCCTGTCGCCCACGCGCGATCACTCAGTCTCTCATCCTCGCCCAATGGGTGATTACTCACTTTCGTCGCCGAACAGGTGATCACTAACTCTCGTCACCCAACGAGCGATCACTCTCTCGTCGTCTTCCACGGGCAATCACTCACTCTCGTCACCCAACGGGAAATCACTAACTCTCGTCGCCCAACGGGCAATCACTCACTCTCGTCGCCCAACGAGCAATCACTGATAAGGCCTGATATTTACCACTGCACAGATGCAAAACTTTGGTGATTTATAGTCTGTTGTATGTGTCTGGAGTTGTTTTAGAGTGTCTTCAGATTCATGTACGTTTTGGAGAACTTTAGTGATTCTAGAGTTTTTGAGATGCATAACTGCACAAATGCGTCAGAAGTTTAGCTATGGATGGAAACCTTCCCCTGGTTCGACTGAGCTGATATTTCGAACAAGATATAGATTTGAGTTATATTTCCAATTCCACCGGTTTGAGGTCAATCGGCATCCTATAGCACAAGTTATGCCCATTTTAATGAAGAGTGGTCAGTCTGCCTCGAAAGATGTAGTTGTCGAGGAGATGAAGGAATGTCGATCAAAGATGCGTCCTTGGTGTCGATCAATTGTGATCCCAGAATGCGTCCGGGTCTATTATATGTCCTACTTAAGCCCAGAAGACACCATAAATTACCATAATGCCTCTGGACGAGCTTAAACCTTATATTTATGTTTTCTAATCCATGTTTGACGACAACACTATCTAAGCTTTATTCTATCATTTTTCTTAGTTTAGGGTGGGAACAAGCTAAACTAGGTTCTATAGAAAAAAGGAAATTCATCTTATTTAGGAGTTATCTAAATAAGAGAAGAGAGTAACTCCTTCAGAGTCCTCTTGGTACTCCATTGGTTTTATTATTTATTCTATTTAATCTATTGATCTATGATTTATGTTTCTTTAATCATGTCTCAGTAGATCTATTGTTACATTTAGGGTTTATTAAAGGTATTAACGGATTAGCCCAAACAATAGAAATTCTAGGGTGATTATTAGATATATTATTAGGATTGTACTTATTGTTTGTATCCTTGATTAGCTACCTAGAACCTTGATATTAGGATAATCGGCATTGCGATAGTAGGATAGTTACCTGAATAAATCTTGTTTAGCTTAAATTATTGGGTACAATCGAGAGAAGGGTCTAGTGATTCTAAGTGAACCAATCGAATCTGGTTGTTTATGCTTGACTAAGAAAGCCATCGATTGATGTCGTTTGCATACCATCGACCGACGGTCATTCTGAATTTGCAAACGAAAGTTGTAGACTCTGAGCTTAGCCATAGGATATATATAACTTATATCTTTACTAATTGAATTCGTGTTCTATGATTGAAAACCCCTTGGCTTCTATACATTATAATTCACTACCTGAAAATCCTAGATCTAGCTATTTCATTTAATTGGTTACAAACCTAAGTCAATCAAGGTATGAATTTAGCTGGATCAGTCAACTGCAGCCTGGATCTCTAACCAGTTAGGAGGACATAGAAAGAGCCTTCCGATCCTCTACGAATTTCTTGATGATGCTGCAGCAGCTCGAGAAAAGGAGATAAATGATAAGTGGGACAGGCTCATGGAATCTTGGCAGATAAAAAAGAAAGATAAGATTACAAGACAGTTTTTCCAATAAGCTATGGCAAGGATTGATGAACAACATGGATCTAAAGAGCCGAACAAAGTGGACGAAGCTGGAACTAGTGACTCGACTTCAGCATCTATCAACACCACGACCTCAACATTGATCAACACCACCACCACAGCATCGATCGACACAGATTCATGTTGTAGATTGACACCTCTTGAAAGCTGTGAAAGATAGAGTTTCTCTCACGACATTGCGGACTCAACACTGAAGTTTGATCAGTTGATTATAGAGGATTTCTTGAAGCTAGAGGATGAAAAAAAACCTAAAAATTTGGGTCAAGACTTGGAGATAAAGCTTGATGATGATCAGCAAACTTCGAGAAAAGATCTGGAGACGTCACCAAAGGCTAACATTGATCGACACCCACCTAATGATATCGATCGACACCCACCGGAGGCCATCGATCGACACTGCCGACCCAAAAACGATCGACACCCATTGTTGAACGAGCTGCCAGGATACACAGTTGAGCTGGAACCGATCAAGGAGAGAAATTACAATCATGAGGCCTCACACCTTTCTGTCCCAGAACTTCCACAACCACATATTTGCGTAGAAGAGGCTGCTGGTCTTCAAAAAAGAGTGAAAAGGATACATGACCCTGTGAAATTTGTGGTTCCATGCGCTGTCTTTGAAGTTGAATTTCCTGTCCCACCAGATAGAAGTTTGCATACGGGTTCATGCAATGGGGTATTTGATGATCATATGTATGAAGTAGCTTCTCAAAGAGGGTTGAGATAAAGAAGTGACATCGACAAAGGCCCAACAGAAGCAGTATCGATCAATACCACCACTGGAGTGTCGATCGACACCACCACTGGATTGTCGATCGACACCACCACTGGATTGTCGATCGACACCACCACTGGATTGTCGATCGACACCCCTTGTGTATCAGAGCATAATGAGTTTGAAGTGTGTCAAAATATTTTTTGATGCATGCAACCACACGAGATTAAAACAACACTGTCCCCAAAATGTTATACAGTCTAAGATTGGTGGGAAAATAAATCATAAGGGCAAAATAAATCATAAGGACAATATTGTCTAATCTCAGTTATCATTGATTCATCGCTTCTCATATTGTATCAGAAAATCCAGAGTGCGCAGAAGATGCTTCTCACAGCCATTTGCAAAGCTTCGAGCACTCCTTATTACTGAGATGATACACAAAGGAGAAGAGTCTATGGAGACTTTCACAAAAAGAGTGATGTAGCTGAAGAAAGTAGTCATTGAGACTTGTTTTGGAGCAAGTTATCAATCTCATCCAGACTGAATCAGAGTTTCAAACCCCAAGCTAAAGAATATAACCAAGTGCTAAGTGGGAGGAAACCCACTATTTACTAAGTTTTAATTTTGTTTTTATTTATTTATTACTAATTTTGGATTTTATTTATTTATTACAGGTTTTTATGAAAAAAAAGACCCGAGGAAGATAATGGGTCGCAGGTAATTAGAATAATGGGTTGCAGGTAATTGACTAGAATATGGTATATAAAGTTTCTCTAAGATTGACACTTTTTGATGTGGTTGCAACAGAGTAAAGGTGACAATGATAAGAGAGAGATTTTGTGAGTCCTTATTTTTCAAACCTCTTTCACAAGTTTATTTCTTTTTTTGATTGAGGAGAAGCAAAATGATAAGTCTGGGGGAGTTGATAAAGCCTGATATTTATCACTTTTAGGCCATGATATCAGCCCTATTTAGAGTATATTGTATGTGTCTTGAGTTATTTTAGAGTGCTTTCAGGTTCAGGTAATTTTGGGGAACTTTGGTGATTCTGGAGCTTTTTGAGATACAAGACTGCACAGATGCGTCAGAAGTTTAGCTATGGATGGAAACACTAAAAAAAAGGGTATTGATAGCGTGTCGCGATAACATTGGTTTTCAATCTGCTGTGAAAGATAAATTTTTCGATTTCAGTACATATAAATAGCAGTTACTTAGTATTACCGTACAAAATTAGTAAGCGGGAATAGAAAAACACGCGTACCGCTTATACTTAGTGAAATTTCAACAACCGGGAAATACTAAACTGTTTGCTCTTTACTATGATACTTAAGCTTACAAAAATTGGGGCTCAAACATAAGAAAGTAGATTAAAAAATAAGGAGAGAACTCTCTCGAGAAAAAAACCTAATCGCGAAACCGCAACCCTATCACCAGCCGTGGAAACTCTCTGTGGACACCGGTAACCTCGATTTCGTTCTCAAAACGGTGATATTCTCCACTGCAACTCGATTCGAGGAGGATTGAAGCTCGTAATCGAATCAAAAGGTAGAGATTTAGGACTTGTTTTTTTCAATCTTATAGGTTTTCTCGATTTAGGGTTTGTTTCATTTTTAAAGTTCTTAACTTTCACATACATATGTTCTCTCCCATTTCGTCTTAAAATCATATTGGTTTAGCTTTTGTTTGGTGACAGATTGTTTCCATCTTTCTTGTTTCTGGAGTAGTTTCGATTTAGTTATTACATGACTCTAGTGTTGATTTGTTTTTATCCCATTTTGGTTTATTTATTACATGACTCTTGTGTTGATTGATTTATGTTTGATTCTCCTTGTTTAATTAGTGACTTCTTATTTCTCATTATGTGTTATGTTCTCAACATCATCTGTTATTTAGAATGTGTTATATGTGACCCTTTTACTTGTTGTTACGGCTTTAATGAAGGATAGATCAAAAATGTTGGACAAGGCGCGGGTTCCTCTTTCAAGGTATGTAATTAACATATATAAGTTACATTTCAGTCGGGAATTGGAGTGGTTAATGATATGGTTTGTTTTGTTTCGTTATAACCGCAGAGTTGATCCTGCTTATGAGAGAGATGCTTGGGACTTTGTCCAAGTTGTGTCTGCGGGTAAAGGAGACTTTCAGTTGATCATTTGCCCTTGCACAGATTGTCAAAATGTATATCGTCATTCAGCGAGTTTTTATAGTTGATCATCTCGTGAGAAGGGGAATGGATGAGGTTTACAAGTGACATAAGGACTGGTACCATCATGGAGAAGTGGTCTCAGTGGCTGAAGGTAAAGCGAAACTGAATTAGTGGAATGAAGAGATTTTTGGGTTATACAGAGCTGCTGAGAACTTAGATGAAGAGTTGGCTACTCCACGTGAGTTCTGTGAGATGGCAGAGGGAGAGGACATGAAAGAAGATGAGTTCTTGGCAAAGATAGCAGATGCTGAAACCCCATTATATCCAAGTTGTGCAAACCATAGAAAGTTATCTGCCATTGTTTCATTATTTAGACTAAAGACTAAGAATGGCAGGTTTGACAAGAGCTTCAAAGATCTACTTGAGACATTGCCTGAGTTGTTACCAGAGGACAACGTGCTTCATACATCATTATATGAAGTGAAAAAAATTCTTGAAGTGCTTTTATATGGGTTATGAGAAGATTAATGCGTGTGTTAATGATTGTTGTCTATTCATAAAGAAGTTGAAAAAGCTCGACAATTGTCCAAAATGCAAGGCTTCAAGGTGGAAGATTAACCTTCACACAGGTGAGGTCAAGAAAGGAGTCCCACAGAAAGTACTCATATACTTTCCAATCATCCCAAGACTGAAGAGGATGTTTAGGTCTAAAGAAATGGCCAGTAACTTAGGTGGCATTCTATTAACAAGAGCAGCGATGGTAAACTCAGACACCCCATAGATTTTGTGACATGGAAACAAATGAATGAAAAATACCCTACCTTTGTGGCTTAAGAAAGGAATATACAGCTGGAACTATCCACTGGTGGATTTAATCCTTTCAACATGCAGAACAACAAGTACAGTTGTTGGCTGGTGCTGTTAGTGAACTACAATTTTCCTCCTAATCTATGTATGAAGAAGGAGAATATCATGCTAACCTTGCTCTTTCTTGGTCCGTAGCAGCCCTGATAACAATATTGACGTCTACATAGAGCCGTTAATAGAGGATTTGAACCAATTGTGGAGCAAAAAAGAGTCAACGTATGATGTTTTGAGTAAAATATGTCTTTACACTCTAAGGCAATGCTGCTACGGACTATTAGTGATTTCTCTACCTACGGAAATCTTGTTGGATGCAAAGTGAAGGGGAAAATGGGTTGTCCTGTATGTGGGAAACATACTGATAGTATATGGCTGAAGTTCTATAGAAAGTGTTTTTATATGTCTCATAGAAAGGGTCTCTCACCAACACATAGGTATCGGTCAAACAAGTCTTGGTTTGATGGACACGCTGAACATGGGAGAAAATCTAGGATATTATATGGTCATGACATTTCCAATAACCTAAAGAACTTTGTAAACAATTTTGGGAATGTCAAGGAAGCTGGAACGAAGAGAAAAAGGACAGTCAGTGTTGAAGAAGACGGTGATATGAGGGAAGTTTTTAGTGAATCTGAGGCAGAGGAAGAAGATGAAGTAGATGAGGAGGAGTTGTCAAGATGGAAGAAAATTTCAATATTGTTTCAACTGCCTTATTGGGAAGTAAGGTCTTATTCTCAACACATTACTTTCCCTTGTGAATTAAGTATCGATGAAATAACTTATAATTTTTATTATGTTTCTTGTGTATTGATATTTAGGAAGTCCATGTGAGGCATAACTTGGATGTAATGCACATAGAGCGAAATGTATCAAAGAGCATCGTGTCAACCTTAATGCATTGTGGGAATACTCGAAAAAAACTAGAACATCTTCGTATTAGGAAGGATCTGCACCCCATGACCAAAGGTAAAAGGACTTACCTGCCCCCAGTACCTTGGTCTTTGTCCAAGACTCAGGAGAAATTCTTTCCTAAGCGACTTTTTGATTTTAAAGGACCTAATGGATATTGTTCAAACATATCTAAGGGAGTTCAGTAGAAGAGTGTAAGGTAGCAGGTCTAAAATCACATGATTATCATGTGCCGATGCAACAGTTACTCCCGTTGCAGCTAGAGGGTTATTACCTAAAGGCCCTAGACTAGCCAATACTGTGCATGTGTGCATTCTTCAACCGACTATGTTAGCGAGTTATAGATGTAGAGCAGGTTTCCAGTAAGGGAAGCTGAAATTATGGAAATTCTCTGCATGTTTGAGAGATTTTTTCCTCCAAGTTTCCTTCGGCATAATGGTTCATTTGACAGTTCATCTAGGAAGGGAAGCTAAACTCTGCGGTCCAATCCACTTTCATTGGATTATCCCGTTGAGAGGTAAATTAATCTGTTTTGTACTTTTTTAAAGATCAATCGTCATCAACAGCAATTAAAAATTCACAAAATTGTATTTACTCTATGTAGGCATATGAAAATCCTGAAAGACTACGTTAGAAACCCTGCGAGGCCAGAGGGTTGTATTGATGAGTCCTACCTAGAAGAAGAGTGCATGCGGTTCTGTAGTGAGTTTCTTAAAAAGACAACAAGTGTGGGGGAGAAGTTAGATAGGAATACAGACTATGAGAGACAGTCAATCTTAGAGAATTTCCAATATCAGCAGCCACATCAATTAATCTGTCTTAAATAGAGAAGAAAATGGTCCACCTTGCTGTCATTAAGAACACATATTTTGTCAATCCTTATGTTGAGTAAGTAACATAATTCTACTTAAAACTTGTAATCTATAAGATAAGTAGGAGACTGAGACGTTTTTTCATTTCACCGAGCATGCATCTACAGTATCCACAAGACACAAATGCAAGATGTAGACGACATGCAACATATTTGTGGAGTTCACATACTCTAAATTTTGCTTCTTGGTTAAAAAGAACAGGCAAGTCTCTAACATTTGTTCTTTTTTTAATTAATTGTTTTTGTTATGACAATTGTTTATTCCTTCTACTAGATACCTATTTCTTCTGAAACACATGAAAAACTCTAAAATGGTTGGCATATGGACCATGTACAAGTGCAAGGTCATATATAAGCTATATTGTTAATGGACAGTAGTTTCCACACACAGTCAGTTCATAGGCAAAGCAAAAACAGTGGCGTGTTTTATGAGGCTACTGCATTCAGTAGAGAAAGTGCGAAAGACACTTCACAAGTTGTTGATTTGGTATCTTTCTATGGGAGAGTTATGGATATTATCTTGGTGGACTATAATGTATTTTATGTCCCTCTACACCGGTGTCAATAGGCAGTATGAGGGAAATGGAGTTAAGGTTGAAGATGAGTACACACTTATTAATTTGAATTAGTGTCAAGTTACCTTTAATAGGGATCCCTACATATTAGCTTCTCAGGCTAAACAAGTTTTTACTCAAGGGAGGATGATACATCCAGTTGGTATGTTGTCCTGTGAGGTCCTTCAAGAAGATACAGTGAAGCAGACGAAGAAGATGTCATCGCAGATATTGGACCATTGCCATCAACCATTGACATGGATGTTGAAATAGATGAAGCTAATGACGGCCAAGTTTATTTTGAAGGCATATATGTGTGATGTCTTTCTTGTGTGATGTTTGTCCTTTGTGATGCATGTTTGCATTTTATTTCTCTGATGTAGCTTCATAGTTACTATTGTATCTCGTACTAATTATCTAATGTGTAATTTGTTTCAGGTGAATTAAATGGGCCATCCAAATAATAAAGACATGAAAAACAAGGTCACAAAGAAGCGTAGAAGAAGAAAATGACGACGAATTGGAATTTATTTGTACTCCACAAAGCCAACCGCAACATGAGGAGCATGAAGAGCATGAGGATCATGAAGAGCATGAGGAGCATGAGGAGTCTGAAAACGTTCACGAGCTTGATGTGGCTGATGAGCATGAGGAGGGTGACCACCATGAAGAACCTAAAGAGGATAATGAGCACGAAGAGCCTGATGCAGCTCAAGAGAGTGATGAGCAAGAAGAGCCTGAAGCAGCTAAAGAGGCTGAGCGGGATAAAGAGCAGTAATAGCCTGAAGGAGAGTTGGAAATGAATGCAGCTTAACCAACGCAGAAGAAACACGTGAGGACCAACGAAGATGAAGAACACCGCCAAAGTTCCAAATGCTCGAGAAAGAGTGGAGTTTAATGATATGAGAGATCCCGTTGGTCAAGGATCAGTGAAGTGTCTTCATACCTAGGTCCATTAGTGTGGGAGCATGTACGTGTCACATTTGATGATTGGAGGAAAATTAGTGAGGACGTTAAAACAAATCTATGAAAGTCTGTTCAGTTGACTTTCTGCATTAAGTTTTCACAGCTGATGCTTTTAATTTGTATAAATATGATTCATTTTGTATGTAATTATAGGCAAGGTTCGCACTCGATGAAGAGTACCAAAAGAATGCTGTGTTGAGGCAGATAGTATGTTTATCGATGGCATCAAAATCAAGACTTGTCAAGCAGTTAAGGGGTAAAGCTACTAACCAACAGAGGATGAATCTTAGACCAAAGAATGTTACACCAGTTGAATGGCAAAAAATTGTCAAATTTAAAACTAGCCCAGGCTTTAAGGTAATGTAAATTCACTCGTTGTATGCTATCCTTGTCTATATTTGATATTGTAAATTCACTCTTTGTATGGTAGGCTGTGAGCAAGAAATACAAGGAGAGGAAGAGCAAAAAGATACCTCACACTACTAGTTGTAGAGGAATAGATAAACTGGCGAAGATGTGTACCATTTCTTCAGTCTAATTATTACTCTTTTCTTCACTTACCACCTTTTACACATCTGTTGTGGTGTTTTCATCAGAAACAAGAGAGTGGCGAACCTTCTAAGGTTACTAGGCTGAATTCTAGGTCAAGTCAAGGACATAAAAAGATGTTACACCAGTCAATATGATAACTGTTGATAAATTTGTAAGTTGTTCATTTTAACGCTTCAAAAGAATTAGTATATGCCTGTTAACATGTTTTTTTGTTGGCAGAAAAAGGCAACTGAGCTTGTTGGTAGTGATGCTCATTCTAATTCAACAAAACCAAGTGTTGATCCGTTGTCAATACTTTTAGGACCTGATAATCCTGGTCATTTGAGGGCAATGGGTAGAAACATTGGCAAGACGAAGTTAGTTTCTTTTCAAGTGAAGAAAAAATTTATGGCTGAAATGGAAGATAAGCAATATCATTTGCTTCAAAAGGTTAATGAGGTTGAATCTGAAATTGCTAGAATGAGGAGACAGGTTAGTTATACTAAACATGTTATATTCTTAAAGTAATCAACTTATTTCTTACACGCATTTTTCTTACAGCTAGAACCTGAAATAGGTGAAAACTCAGCTAATATAAGAGCAAGAGTAAGTACGTTACTAATCCTCTTAGTTCATTGGTTAGTAAGTACTGACATTTAAAAAAAATATATATTTATGTAGAGTGTTAACAAAAGAGCACAACCTAAGTGTGTGTTGGTTGATTGGTCTGGTGGTTCTAATTAAAAGGTTGTTGAGGGCGTATAATTTCATCTGAACATGATGACTTTATAAATGATATCCCCTTAGGACCTCTTGCTGTTAAAATATTGGTGGAAAATGCAATCAAATCAGATGCATTTATTTGGAGGCTGAAACTGGTATGTGTATTGTTGAGCAAGCGGTAGGCGAGATGATTGCTTGGCTTGTCAATAAATGCATTTTTTCAGACCAGGTGACGTATTCTGAAGACATTTCTCTTGGGGTAAGACATCCAATCGAGAAGCATGCTATTATAGTTAACGTTGTTGTTCTTGTCTGAGTTGTTGTGATTAATATATATTCTTATTGTGTTTTGCATGTGTATGGTAGTGCCCAATGGCCTATTCTTAAACAATTGCAAACTCATATTACCGTGGTCAAGTACTGAGGAAGTTGTTGGGGAAGGCCATTGGTAGTGTCAAGAACCAAAAGCGCTGGTTGATCGTCTTCTTCTTCGACCAAATGCAGTAAAAGTATTTGTGGATGGTACATGAATCTAACACATTTCAATGGAGACCTAGACCAGAAATGACATATCTTTGGGACTATGTGAAGCACCTTGTAGCATGGCCTTCAAGTAAGTATATGTTTGAAAGCACTACAGATTCACCAAGCCATACATCTCCTTAAGCATCACAACCTGCTACAAAGAAATCTCCAATAAGAGCTACATGTTCTGCATCATCACCAGGTTCTAAATCTCCAATGCACCCACCTTCTCCAAAAGAAATTTCAAAGAAAACTCAAGCCGCCTCTCCTCTTTGAAGATCTCATGTAAAGTTTGTTGTATATGGTCTACGTAGCTGTTTCTTTGTTGTTATATCTTTTACTGACATAGACTGGTTTATCTTGCAAACTTTGTAGCGTCATTGTCAAAATGATGCTACCAAAAAGAATCTGAAGTGCAAGTAGATGTCCATTTTCGGGAATAAGCAGGTGGTTACAGAAGGACGCTAGGCTTCAGATAAACGAGAATACACATTTCACTTTGTAACTTTGGGACCTAATGCAGTTAAAGTTTGGATTGATGTGGTGAAGGTGACTTTGGCAGAGGTTTGGCGTCCATCTGCTGAGATCGAGTGTTTGGGAGACGCAATTGGCACTTGCATTGCATGGCCAAAAGAGGAAGTGATCTGGTGTTAGGACTACTATCATGTCTAATGTACTACTCCTTCTACTTGGATATTTTCTGAGTTGTAGTTTGGTTTGAGACTTATTGTTTGGGTTATGTTCTACTTGAATGTTATTGCTTCGTATTCAGACTTTGTATTTTGGTACTTGGTTTTACTATCAGTGAATGTGGCAGATTATGAGATCTAATATACAAATCATCAGGGCATAACAGATAACATTTGCCATTTAAACATATTTATGACACAAAAAAATACTGCTACGAAGGCGTGTATAAATAGCATGTATAAAATTGCTATCATATAACTTACAACGATACATGAAAAGCATAATCACAAAAGATATAACATCTACCAAAACATGCTATCAAATACAATATATAGCATCTTAAATTCACACTATTATAAAGGTTATCAATTAATAGCAACCCACATAAAATGCTATTATATTGTAAACCAATAATACCTTCTAAACAAACGCTATAATATAGGGGGGACCTAAGATAGCTGGGGCAGACATAGCGGTTTCAATAACGCGAATAAAAGCATATAATAGATGTTCCTTACGCTAACAACAGACTTTTTTTGTAGTGGTGATTGCCTATTTAAATACATTCACATCTCTTGTAACACTTATTAGAATCATTTTACAAGTTTCTCTCTAATTTCGTATGTTCTCTCTCCCTTGCTTGTGTCTAAACAATATTCACAAAATAAGGAGTTAAGCATTATAGTTTAGAGGTTGCCTTAACTATATCTCTCTTAAGGCAGCCTAATACTTGTCAAACTCACTCAAAATTTTCTTTATCTCCTGCCTAAGCTCTATATTATTGATTTTAATTCTCATTCTCCTTAAGTCAACAAACTGAAAGTATTGTGTCAGTTCTCAAGGATTAGATTCAAATTAGAGATTATTTGCCACACATAACCAGCTTATTGTCTAGGATATTGGTTATAATGTAGGTTGTTGAAGAGGATTCAACTACCAGTTGGTTGTCTCTTCCTTTGAAAGTTGAGTTCCTTTGTATGGTTGAAGGGGATTCAGTTACAAGTTAACTGAATAGTCTCTTGACATGAGATAAACACTCACGAATTCCAATACTAACTTGGTAGTCTAACTGTTGTATCTCATCAATGAAAGCTTCATCGACCCATTTGAAGACGTGATTGTCATCCATAAGCTACAACATTTTGTTCAAAATTTTTATCAGGCAACTTAAACGAACAAGCCTTCGATAAAATCTAAACAGATGCACCTTCCTTTGAGCCGCATAGAGACACAGATAATACAAATACCAAACCCACAAACGCCCATATTTATATGGGCTGCCATGAAGTCCATTACAGACCATTTAAGAAAATTTTGAATTTCAATCTATAAACCTATAAATACAAATACAAGTTCATAAGATTAAAAATCATCCATAATTCACAAATAAAATATTACATAAGTTCAAAAGACCACATAAATAGCATAAGTTCATACATAATTTAATAATTCATAAGTTCATAACTCCATAAATGTAATAAGTGCATACATAAGTTCATATAAGAAGCATAATTTCACATGTGGTTTTGATTTTAGTGATTTTAACGAGAAACTTGATTTTGCAGCTTTGACGGAAAAAAATTGATTTTGTGATTTTTGCGAGAAATCTTGATTTTTGATTCTGACGGGAAATCTTGGTTTTGCGATTTTGGCGGAAAATTTCGGTTTTGCGATTTTGGTGGGAAATCTCGATTTTGCTATTTTGGCCGAAATTTTTGGTTTTGCGATTTCAGCGGGAAATATCAGTTTTGAGATTTTGGCGCGAAATCTCGGTTTTGAGATTTTGGCGGGAGATTTTGATATTGTGATTTTTGTGTGAATTATTTGCGGTTTTGGTGGAAAAATTTGGATTCTGTGATTTTGGCGGGAAAATTCAGATTTTGTGATTTTGACAGAAAATTCAATTTGGCGAAAACACTTTTGATTTTGATAGAGATCAAATGACAAAATGTTAGAAGTCCTAACTTTTTGTTACCATTGGGTGGACCATGTCCATATAGTTCAAATTCATTTACGCCCATTGTCCAATGGTCTAGTGATTTTTGTCCATTTAGAATCCATATGGACAAATGGTTATCACCAAAATAGACCCATTTACATATAGACATGGACAACCAATGGTCGGCCCAGCCATTTGACAGGTATACGCACTAACACTTACTAGGTATCCCTAGAGTTCCTACTTGTATCTGACAACCAGTTGTGGAAGAAGACACATACATATTTCTCTTTTGAGGGTTGAGAGAGAAATAGAGAAGAGAGAGAATGGGGTTGAGAGAAATGAAGAAAACCAAAAAAAAGTTTTTAATAATTAGCTTTAACGATTTTGGGGTGTGGTAAAATTTAGCAAATTGGGAGGGAAAATTCGAAAATTTTGGCGGCAAAATTTTTTTAAGGATTTATGTGGTCGAAGTTTCACCAAGTTTGAAATTTTACATAAAAAATCAAAGTTTTTACTTTTCTAGTTTTTTTTTTTGCATTTATCTTAGTTATACTGTACTTGAATGACTGATTTTATGGTTATACCAGTTATATTCAATTTCCTGATTCATTTCTCATGTAATCATGTAAAAATCTAATTGATTTCATAACATATATACGTTTTGTAATGTAACAAGGTGAATAATAAAGAAATAACTATAAGAACACAATGTATTTTCTATATGAATACTAATAAGTAATGAGATAGAGATTTTAATAATTTTGATTAAATCATAATTAACATAAATTAAGTTATAAATATCTATCATGTTACTTTCATGACTTATTAACAAGTTTAGAATTTTAGAATTTTGTATTTTCAATTTTTTTTGTATAATTTTTACTAAGTTTGCCTATCGTAGTTATACCAGTAAATAAAAAAAATTACTTAGTTGTACAAACACAAAATACAAGTTTCACCAAGTCTCACAACTTTTCCCTTACAATAAAAAACATCAAAATTGAATGGTTTACAACATACTCCTGTTGTGTTTCTTGTGGGGATGTTCTTTGTGTTCCTGTGCTTCTCCATATCCACTCTCACTATAGTTCCTACCATATGATTTTTTTTGTCTCTACTCTTGATAGTTGCTCGGTTATTGGAACTATTTTCAATTCTTGATGTTTTCTACATGTAAAATATTTTTTGTTTGCTCTTTATCCACTGACGTAGAATAAACAAACACATCTTCATCATCCAAAATATATGATTTTCTCTTAGATTCTACTACCAATGGAATGTAACTGAAATTCAACCTCTTTGTAAAAGGATCTATTCCCATCT
>CAJHQP010005527.1:0-45408 GCA_905132765.1 Moricandia arvensis
TTAGCTAGAAAACCCATTTGGGACAAAACCAGCTAAGGAAAAGAGTAGAGTTCTAGAAGGCCAGGGGATTGGCCCGTGAGCCTAATGAACTTCAGATAACTCATGGTTGAGTCCTTAGGCTCTGGATCATGGCCTAACTTGTGGTACAAGCGTGAACTCCACCATTTGCACTGCCATCAACTTGGAACTCTTCTTAAGGCCAGTTGTGTCTCCCCCTCTTTTCTGACTTCTCACAATGTTGAAAGGACTTAGGGACCACCAGCTTTTGCTACAGATAGCTCCAAGTACCAACAACATAATGTATTAACACTTGCTGTTGGATTTTCAGAGTGTAGGCTCGTGTATGTTGCTGACTCTAAAACCTTCTTACAGCCAGATGATAAAGCATGTTCTGAGGGAAGACAAAATTCCAAGTGTAGAAAGTGTGTGTGCTCTTATCAAGAGAGAACAAGCCAATCACACACTCTTTGAGAAGGACATACAGCCTGCTCATCTTACAGAGAATTCGCCAAGTGTAGTGTAGTTTCCTGAGCACAAGAAGACCGAGAAACAACATAAAAGGAGGAACCTGAAGCCAGAAATGATGGAGATCACGTTGGCCAGGGACTTGCCCAAGAAGATTGAGCATCAAACAACTGAAGGAAAGACCATGTACTCAGCTTTAATTAGTAACTTGAATGAAGGAGGAACATGGAGAAATGAAGCTGGTGCGACTAGTATTGATGGACCAGTGACAAGGAGTGACCTGAACTCCTTCATCAAAGCTGAAAAAGCCCTTATCTCACCCAAAAAGGCTGGTACACACTCTCTTAACTCTAAATCCATCATTATAGATTCAAGATATTTTTATCACATGATTAGTGAAAGGAGTTTGATTAGTGATGTCAAGCCTGCCTCAGGGAATGTGATTATAGCAAATGTATATAAGGTTAAGATAGAAGAGATAGGGAATCTTAGGTTGTTTGATAGTGAATCATCTGCCTTATATATGCCTTAGTTTACATCGAACTTGCTGTCAATAAGGAAGGCTACAGTTGACTTGAGTTGTAAAGTTGTCTTCAGACCAGATGAGGTTGAGTTTCAAGATTTAAAGACATGGCAGTTGATTGGAAGAGTACACAACCAGAATTAACTTTATCACCTTCAAAGGACAAAGCCTTCTATCTGCATGGTCAGTACGGCTACTCAGGTTGATATCAACACATGGCATGCCGATTGGGAGATTCTCATGCTAGAGCTCTAAATCTGATGCTTCCTGATGTGGTGTTTGATAATGATGTATGTGAAGCGTGTATCCTTGGGAAGCATTGTAGAACAGTTTTTTCAAGATCTAGCACCATCTATGAGAAGTGTTTTTATCTTGTTCACTCTGATGTGTGGACTGCTCCATGTCTGTCAAGAAAAAACCACAAATACTTTATGACCTTCGATGATGAGAACTCTAAGTATACTTGGGTGACACTTATCCAGTCTAAGGACAGATTACTTGAAGCCTTCAAGAATTTTCAGACCCATGTCTTCAATCATTTTAATGCCAAGCTCAAGATCCCAGGTCAGATAACGGTGGAGAGTACACAAGTCAAGCATTCAAGCAATATCTAGCTCAACATGGAATCTTACATCAGACAAGTTGTCCTTATACTCCTCAACAAAATGGAGTAGCTGAGAGGAAGAATAGGCACATAATGGAAGTAGCAAGGTCAATGATGTTCCACACTAATGTTCCAAAGAAATTTTGGAGTGATGCTGTGATGGCTGCCAGTTATCTTATCAACAGAATCCCCACAAGGATACTCAATGACATCTCCATTTGAAGTATTGAATAGCAACAAGCCATATGTGGACCATTTGGGAGTATTTGGGTGCCTGTTCTTTGTGTTGATACCAGGGGAGCAGAGGAGCAAGCTAGATGCAAGGAGCTCAGAGGCTATGTTTATTTGCTACTCTCCAACACAAAAAGTTTATAAGTGCTATGATCCAGTGGCACAAAAGGTTTCTGTATCAAGAGATGTGAAATTTGTGGAGAATAAATGATACTATGAGGAAAAGAGTTGGGATGACTTGAAGGATCTATCTCAAGCATCAGACAAAGCTGCCAATCTTAGGGTCATTTTGGAGAATCTTGGCATTCGCATGCCTCAGGCGAACCAGGAAACAAGAGCATGTTCACCTCAAGCTACATCTGTTCCAGACACTGTGGTTGAGGAAGATGGGGTTGGTGAAGTTGTAGAAGCCACTCATCCTGATCCTGAAGTGGGGAATCAACAAGAAATTCATGATCAGGATGAAAGGCAACTAGGACAAAAAGAACCAATGAATGATGAAGCAAAATCTAATGAGGAAGAAGAACCTGAAGCAGTTCAGTCTCTTAGGAGAAGTACAAGGCTGAAAAAGGATCGTTCAAATTGGAAAAACACAAGGGTCTACTTCAACTCTCAGGCAGTGGCTCTTCCTATACAGGCAGTATGCTCATTGGCTGAATATCTGCAAGAACACCAAGTCTTTATTGGTCAACTAGATCAAGAGTATATATGAAGATCATATAAAGAGGAAATTGAGCTTGAAGAGTGGAGAGACTCTGTGGGAAATGGAACCAATGCCATGATAGCCAATGACACTTGGTATGAAGCTGAGCTTCCAAAATGCAAGAAGGCATTGACAAGCAAGTGTTTTTTCACCATTAAGTATTTGGGAAATGGAACGGTGGAGAGGCGCAAGACAAGGCTGGTTGCAAGAGGATTTACTCAGACATATGGAGAGGTTTATATTGATACTGTTTCACCAGTAGCAAAGCTTTACACCATTAGGATCATCTTCTTAATTGCCACTAACTTGGAATGTTATTTGTGGCAAATCAATTTTACGAATGCTTTTCTGCAAGGAGAGCTAGAAGATGAGGTCTACATGGGCCCTCCTCCTAGTCTGGAGCATATGGTCAAACCAGGGAATGTGTTGAGGCTTAAGAAAGCAATTTATGGCTTGAAGCAGTCACCAAGGGCCTGGTATCACATGCTAAGCACCACACTGAATGGAAGAGGATTTAGGAAGTCAGAAGCTGATCATACGCTCTTTACACCGACCGGTCCACAAGCCATTGTTGTTATCTTGATATATGTTGATGATATTTTCATCACCGGAGGAGACAAGGAAGGGATACAGGCAACTAAGGCATTTCTGCAATTAGTATTTGATATCAAGGATCTTGGAGAGCTTATGTACTTTCTTGGTATTAAAGGGTGTAGATCCAAAGAAGAACTGTTTCTGTCTCAAAGGAAGTATGTTATGGATCTGTCGAGTGAGGCACGAGATCATGGAGGAATACGAGCGAAAACACCCCTTGAAGATGGTTATAAAGTGCTGCGAGAGGGGGAGTTTGAAAGCACTCCATTTGATGATGTCAAGAAGTACATAAGAATGGTTGGAAAACTCATCTATCTGACCATCACAAGACCAGACATTTGCTTTGCTGTGAATCAAGTCAGTCAACAAATGCAAGCTCCTATGGCTCATCACTGGAACACCGTTGAGAGGATATTGAGATACTTGAGAGAAGCTCCTGGTCAAGGGGTATAGATGGGTTGCTATGGAAGCAATGAGGTCGTGGGGTATTGTGATGCTGATTGGGCTGGAGACAGAGTAGATAGAAGATCAACAACAGGTTATTGCACCTTTATTGGAGGAAACTTAGTTCCATGGTAAAGCAAGAAGCAAAAGGTTGTCTCTTGCTCAAGTGCTGAGGCAGAGTATCGATCTATGAGGAAGCTTACAAGTGAATTCATATCAAGGGCCTGCTAAGGGACTTGGATATGGAGATAACCTCTCCAATGACCATGCATTGCGATAACCAGGCAGCAATACATATTGCTTCTGAAGCATTCAATGAAAGGACTGAGAATATAGAAGTGGATTGTCCCAAGGTGAGACAAGCAGTGGAGCAGCAAGTTATCCTTTGATGCTATTCAAGAAGTGAAAACCAGCTGGCATATATCTTCACCAATGCAGCAAGTACTAAGGTCTGTGAGTTCATTCATCCTAAGCTTGGACTCATAGACCACACATGTCACTGCTCCTCTTGCCATGAAGTGTTCTACTCTTTTTACTTGGCTTGGGTTTTATCCCAAGTGGTTTTTCCTAGCTAAGGTTTTAATGAGGTTATGCTTCATAGTTTCTAAGCTTGACCAGTCCCTATGGTCAAGCTTGAGGGGGAGTGTTGACATGAAAGAATAAAACATACAAGACTAGAGTTGAAGAGATAATTGTTAAGTTGAGGTGAATAATGAGGATAAAAGAAGAAGAAGGAAAAAGGAGAGTTTGTGTCGACCATGTCCGTACAAGGCCGTCCAATCCACACAGGCCGTACAATCCGTACAAGCCGTACAGGTCATGGTCGACGCAAACATTGACCAAAAATTAAAATGGTTCTGGTAACCCCTCTATATAAGCATTATGTCGAGTATCAACAACATCATACTTTTCTGGGTTTCTTTCTTCTCGTTGGCCGAAATCAATCTCTAACAAGGGTTCATACAAATCGCTCTCTATTCTTTCTATTCTCTTCATTTCTGTCTAAACCAATCTCTCTATTCTCTTATTCTCTAAACATTTCATGGTATCAGAGCCAGGTTAGTGACAATCTAGGCTCACGTTCTTAGTTTCGAGGAGTATATGCATTCTCCACCAGGCCTAGAACACTTAGGGAATAAAGGAAATGTTTTAAGGCTCAAGAAGGCGATCTATAGTCTAAAGCAGTCCCCAAGAGCATGGTACAACAAGTTGAGCACCACTCTAAAAGGAAAAGGGTTCAAGAAGTCTGAACTGGATCACACTCTATTTACCCTCTCGACCACATTAGGTATTATATGAGAGAATAGAGAGATTTGTAGACTGATTGCGTAAGAAAGCTGATGAACATGAAGAACAAGAGAGAGAGAGTGGAGCGAGTTCGAAATTGAAGAGAGAGAGAGAGAGAGAGATGAGTAAAATAGTTTTATTTTTTGATTCAGAGCATAATACAATACATTTATAGGGGAACAATAATATTAAACTAACTAAATACTAGAAAATGAATAAATATATGGCAGAAGAGTTCAAGACTGTTGGTTCAGTTGTCGAAATGAGGCTGAATAATGAAGGAGTTGAGTTTATGAAAGCATCAGGAGAAATCAAGGAGAAGAAAAGAAGTAATGTCGACCTGTCCGTACAAGTCTATACAGGCCGTACAATCCGTACAAGGTCGACCGTACACTTCTCGTCCAAGCCGAAAGTCTATGCGCATAAAGTGAAAATCTACCCGGGAAGTAACTTGGGAAGTTAACTCAAGGATTTACACTTACCATCAGTACATTGGAGAGGATAAAGCGCGTTGCCAGGCTGTATAAAGCTGGAAGCATCTGGTCCAATATTCCAAGATGCTCCAACGAGCGATTCCTCTCGTCCACATATTTGAATTAAGCGCTTCTTCCCTCTTGGACCGGCCACGTCTCCTTCTTGTTTACCTGAGATCTTTTGTAAAGAATCATTCTATATATATTGTAGTCTCTGGACAAAAATAAAATTAGAAGAACCATTTCTCTATTCTTCTTTATTTCTCTCGAGTTCTTCATTTTTTCTCTAGTTCTAAACGAAAGTATCATCATTTCTCACCAAACCTTCTCCTTATCGACCATTTCTTTCTTACTTATCAAATCTCATATGGTATCAGAGCCAGGTTGCTCGGATATCAAGTTTCTTCTTCCACAAATACTTTGTTTTAAGTTCAAGATCCAACCTTTTAAAGAGATACCTTCAAGCTCAAGCCTTTCCAGAGGGAAAAGATCAAGACTTTGGCGATTCTGGTTACTCTCAAAGGGATGAACTACTTACCCTGGTCGCTGTTGGTGAAAACAGCTCTAGGGGGCAAAGGCGTATGGAGCCATGTCACGAGCTCTTCCAGATTGAAAACATCAAGACTTTGGCGATTCTTCTTACTCTCAAAGGGATGAACTACTTACTCTGGTCGCGGTTGGTTTAAACAGCTCTAGGAGGCAAAGGCTTATGGATCCATGTCACAAGCTCTGAAGCACCAAAACAGACGACCCAAGAAGGTGACAAGGAGATTGTCACAACCGATGTTGCAAAATGGGAGCAAGAAGACATGATGGATGTAACCATCCTCCAAAGCTCTTTGGACACTCCCACACTTGAAGCTTACTCTTACTGTGAGACTGCTAAAGATCTCTGGGATACCCTGAAGAAGGTTTATGTAAACATCAGCAACCTCAGCCGGGTGTTTGAAGTGAAGCGTGCCATCAACAACCTAAGCCAAAAAGGGATGGAGTTCACTCAACAATTGGGAAAGTTTAGGACTTTATGGTCCGAACTTGAGATGTTGAGGCCAAAATCCATGGATCCAGATGTGCTTGAGGAAAGGCGTGAACAAGACAAGGTGTTTGGTCTCTTTCTCACTCTCAACCTAGCTTACAACGACCTCATCAAATACATCCTGAGATCCGAGAAGCTTCCATCCCTTGAAGAAGTAGTGTTCACAGATCCAGAAGGAGCAAGGTTCTCTTGATCTATTCAGAGGAAAAGGAGACCTTGCTTTGGCAAACAAAGCTGTTGAAGTACCTCAAGCAAACCCTCAGGCAATCCGAGTCTCATACAAGACTGAAGACCATAGGAATGGTGGATGTGAGCATTGCAAGCGCAGAGGCCACCTGAACGAGCAGTGCTGCATCCTTCACCCACATCTCAAACCGCCCAAGTTTTCTGCTAGAGACCGAGATGGAAGAGCTCAGTTCACAAGTGGCATTATAGAGGAGGACCAACCCGCAGGCACTTCCACTGGACAGAATGAAGGAGCCAAAGCTCTCACCACCCATGGCACCTTGAAGAGCAATGATGATGGTCTTGTGAGGAGATCCGAACTAGACCTCCTCATCAAAGCCTTCAAGGAGTACTCTGGTATGGAAGTAGGTAGCTATTTAGATACTTACAGGGTGTCTAATGTTGTTGGAACCTCGATTGCTGCATCTAGAATTCAAAACATTGATAGTATATCTCTTGCTGCATCTACACTGCCTAAACCTCTAATCATTGATTTTGGTGGATCTCATCATATGATAAGTGACACTAGATTAATCAAGGATATAGAACCTGCTTTAGGACATGTCATGATAGCAAATGGAGATAGGATACCTATTAAAGGGATTGGTAACTTGCAACTATTTGAAAAGAACTCTAAAGCATTCTTTATGCCTGATTTCAGATCTAATTTGATTTCTGTCAAAAGAGCTACTACTGATCTAAATTGCAAAGTTACTTTCAGTCCTAATGATGTGATATTTCAGGATATTGAGAGAAATAGATAGATTGGAAAGGGGATCACAATAGAACACCTTTATATGCTTGAAGATGTCAATCCCCTATCTGATTTAATTGCGCATTTAGTTCCATTCCTGGTTTGAATAATGATGCATTTTGGCATGCTAGACAAGGTCATCCACATTGTAGAGCTTTGAACTTGATATTTCCTAGTGTTTCTTTCGAAAAAAATGATTGTGAAGCATCTATTTTGGGTAAACATTGCAAATCAGTCTTTCCAAGGTCTAGAACCATTTATGAAAACTGGTTTGATCTTGTGCATTCAGATGTACCGACTGCCCCTTGCTTATCTAGAGAAAATCAAAAGTATTATGTCACTTTCATTGATGAAAAATTGAAATATGCTTGGATCACCCTGATTAAGTCTAAGGATAGAGTCCTAGAGGCATTTAAAAATTTCAATCATATATTGCTAACAATTACAATGCCAAGCTCAAAATATTGAGAAAATGACTCAACTAGTACAAAAAAGTTGGAATATTACTAGACTAGCATACATTTTCTGAAAATTACTAGAATGTTTTTTGACCCTAGTAAATGACAGTAAACCCTCTTCCTTAGTTTTTCTTTATTTTTAATTAAGAAAGCAATGTCATCAAACCGTATTCCACATCACTTTAAACCGTATTCCACCTCACATTATACGTATTCCATGTCACCTATTTTTTTACATTCACAGAGACACTCATAAATTAAAAACAAAGCGAGAAAAAAACACAATTTTCTTCATTCGTCTCTTAAACCCTAATCTTTTGAGTTGATATTATTGTTTATCATCTGAAATTCTTGAACTGTCTCGAAATCGTCTTCTCCGCAAGCGTTTCTACGAAATCTTCTTCGCTGCAATCGCCCAAAATCATCTTCACTCCTGAGTTTTTTGAGTTTGTGGCTCA
Organism: Moricandia arvensis; assembly: GCA_905132765.1. Classification (NCBI taxonomy): domain Eukaryota; kingdom Viridiplantae; phylum Streptophyta; class Magnoliopsida; order Brassicales; family Brassicaceae; genus Moricandia; species Moricandia arvensis. Next base: position 8,256 of record CAJHQP010005527.1, read on the forward strand.
GTTTTATTTATGTTGTGACTGAGTTACTTTTCTTTTACGACTGAGTTATATATACAGTTGTGGCTGAGTTACTTCCTGCGAATCTCCAAAAACCTAGGTATAAGAAATGTGCATTCTGAGGAGAAAAAGCAAATACATTTTTAAAACACCCAAATTGACAATTGTGGGGTGTATTCATTTTATGTTTGTTTGTGATTTGATACCCATATTTCAATAATCTTTTTTCCAGGTCTGAGTGAAAGAGAAGCTTGAACAAGAAGATAATGGAGGAGACATAAAGAAGTGATGGATTTGGCAAAGAAGAGGCAGATGAGTTCAGTGAAGCTTGGAGACATGGAGGAGTTATCACCGGAATGGTGCAGCAAACCTGTATTTTCTTGTTTCTTTGTGGAAAACATACCTCAACCGTGTATTTTATATTTGACGTATGATATGTTTATACAACTTAGCAGTGTCGTTTATATATCTCATCCATGTCATTTAAATAACTCAGTCATACCTTAAACATATCATAAAATCAGAAATGTTTATATAACTCAGCCATGTCGTTTTGATAACTTCGTCGTGTCGTTTATATAACTCAGTCATACCTCAAACATGCCCTAAAATCAAAAATTTGACTTCAAGTACTTTAAATAGTTATATTGAAGATCCTCTTATCAATATCAAGTGAATATAAATCAACTAAAATGTGTATAATTTCTTGAATTTTCAAGTTGAGACTTTAACTTGATCTTGAGATATATGTTCTCTTACAATTACTTATACAATTCTTACTCACAAGACTATAACTTTAATCATTTCTTAAATATAAACCTCAAATCCTAAATTATAAAACTATAAAGTTATAAAATTATAAAGTTTATCTATTAAAAATTAAATATTATATTTTTTATTATTTATATTTATTATTATTTAAAGTTTAAGGTTTAGGTTTAGAGTTTAGGTTTATGGTTTAGAGTTAAATTTAAATTTTACTCATTTTGAAAATTTAATCTCTAATCCTTTAATATTCCATTTAAATCTTGATTTAAATCCGTAACTATATTTTTCAAATTTAAGTTATTTTAAAATCAAATTGAAAAAACTAAAATTATATTTTATATTGCTATTTTCATAACCATTGATTGACTTTAGTCTAAGGGCTCAAAATTATATTTTTGTCTATACTCAACCTTCTTTCTCATTGTTTAATCTTTCTTTTTTTCCAGAATCCCAATTAATGGTCATTGATTAAATAAAATCTAAAGGCCAAAAATTATTCTCTCCTTTTCTTACAATTGATAGGACTTAGCCTCTTCATCTCTCTCTCCCTTTGACATTTCTTCTTCTGCAAAAACGACGAATCCGACGAGGGAGGGAGCAGTAGGATGTCGGATCACCATACAAGACACTAGAGGAGACAAAGCTTTTTCTCTAACCGACCACCATCGAAGACGACTGCAGTAGATCTGTCTCAGATTTTTGATTTTTTAGATCTGTATGGTTTATGAGAGTGATATGTCTCTTGATTCCTAATGTATAGAATCATCTTTTAGTTTCTCTTTCGGTTTCTAAATTCAATTTAAGTTTGGATGCTGAATCTTGAGCTTGTTATAAGCATTTTTTGGTCGACATGGTTATAACAAAGTTGTATAGTAACCACAACTCAGCCTTTGATTATAGAAAAAAACCCTAAACCATGACTTATAAGTCAGCCGTAACGTTCCTATGAGCCAACCGTCAAGTGTTATTTGTTTCGCGACATTTCGTATTTTGGGCGGGAAAAAATCATTTTTCCCGCCCAAAATATGAGACGCCGCGAAACAAATTACACTTGGCGCCTGACTTATAGGAACGTTACGGTTGACTTATAATCATGGTTTGTAACCGACCACCATCGAAGACGAAGACTACTGGAGTAGATATGTCTCAGATTTTTGATTTATTAGATCTATGTTGTTTATGGGAGTGATATGTCTCTTGATTCTTAATATATAGACTCGTTTTTTTACTTTCTCTTTCAGTTAATAAATTCAATTTAAGTTTGGATGATGAATCTTGAGCCTGTTATAAGCTTTTTAGGTCGACATGGTTATAAAAAATTCGTATTCTAACAACAACTCAGCCTTTGATTATAGCAAAAACCCTAAACCATGACTTATAAGTCAACCGTAACGTTCCTATAAGCCAGCTGTCAAGTGTTATTTGTTTCGCGACGTTTCGTATTTTGGGCGGGAAAAAAATCATTTTCCCGCCCAAAATATGAGACGTCGCGAAACAAATTACACTTGGCGCCTGACTTATAGAAACGTTACGGTTGACTTATAATAATGGTTTGTAACCGACCACCATCGAAGACGAAGACTACTGGTGTAGATCTGTCTCAGATTTTTTATTTTTTAGATCTATGTTGTTTATGAGAGTGATATGTCTCTTGATTCTTAATATATAGACTCGTCTTTTTACTTTCTCTTTCGGTTTCTAAATTCAATTTAAGTTTGGATGATGAATCTTGACCCTGTTATAAGCTTTTTTGGTCGACATGGTTATAACGAAGTCGTATTGTAACCACAACTCAGCCTTTGATTATAGCAAAAACCCTAAACCATGACTTATAAGTCAGCCGTAACGTTCCTATAAGCCAGCCGTCAAGTGTTATTTGTTTCGCGACGTTTCGTATTTTGGGCGTGAAAAAAATCATTTTCCCGCCCAAAATATGAGACGTCTCTAAACAAATTATACTTGGCGCCTGACTTATAGGAACGTTACGGCTGTCTTATAATCATGGTTTGTAACCAACCACCATTGAAGACGAAAACTAATGTAGTAGATCTGTCTCAGATTTTTGATTTTTTAGATCTATGTTGTTTATGAGAGTGATATATCTCTTGATTCCTAATATATAGACTCGTCTTTTTAGTTTTTCTTTCTATTTCTAAATTCAATTTAAGTTTGGATGATGAATCTTGAGCCTGTTATAAGCTTTTTTTGGTCGACATGGTTATAACAAAGTCGTATTGTAACCACAACTCAGCCTTTGATTATAGCAAAAACCCTAAACCATGACTTATAATTCAGTCGTAACGTTCCAATAAGTCAGTCGTCAAGTGTAATTTGTTTCATGATGTTTCGTATTTTGGGCGGGAACAAAATCATTTTGGACGGGAAAAAATGATTAAAGTTTTAATTTGAATGGTATAAGTCAGCCATAACATAAATATAACTCAGTCGTAACGTATGCATAACAAAGCCTTAATGTATGCATAACTCAGTTTTAACGTATGTGTTGGAGACTCGGTGTATGAACTAAAGTTATCATATTCAGATGATGCACCATCTCAGTCGTCAAACATGTAAAAATTGGCTTTCAAATTCATCATCTTCTTCGTCTTCTCTACTTTTCTTACTTTTTTGTTCAACTCTCTCATTTTCTTACAATTTACGGGACTTACCCTTTTCATCTATCTCTCTTTGACTTTTTCTTCTTCTCCAAGATGATGAATCCAATGAAAGAGGGAGCAGTAGGATGTCTTCCAATTTTCAAATTTTTTAGATCTATATTTTCTTAGACCTAGTTTCCGGAAACAATTATTACAAGATCCATAAGATGAAGAATAAGATGAAGAAGATAGATAAAGAAGATGAATAATGAAGAATAAGACACAACGTCTGTAACATAAACCTGTTTTTACTGTCGTAACGTTTTTTATGACATGGCAACTAAAAACTGATGACATGAATGATGACATGGCAAATCGGTAAGTCAACCGACATAGGAACACATAATTTAGCTAACATAACTCAGCCATAACATACGTTGCACGTCAGCCTCAACGTGAATGCTATTCTAGTAATTAATATTTTCCTAATAACCAGCCATCATTACACAGAAAAATAATAAGTGAGCCTTATCGTCAACTAAATCAGCCGTCAAATGAATGCTATTCTAGTAATTAATCTTTCGCTAATAGGTCAGCCGTAATTGGGATGAATTTAATGTTAATCCAACTCAGCACGGCTGATTAAAACTAACTCAGCCGTAACAAGCTCTCTTAAGTCAGCCGGAACTTTAGTAACATAGCCGCCCGATGATCATTCAATCAACATGCGGAAAATAACTCAGCCGTCTCTTAACTATAACTCAGTCAAATTTTTGACAACTCAGCCAGCTGATGTATAAGTCAGCCGTAACTTGTGTTTGTAAGTCAACCGAGACCACACAATTCAGTCAGATTTATGTTAATCAGCCGTAATAAGCGGCATACTTATATCCGTAAGTCAGCCATTTTCTCATAAGTCAGCCGGGTTAATTAAATCAGCCACAACGTAAGCATAACTCAGCCATAACGTATTTTGTAACACTTTTCGGCTGAGTTCATTAATATGCGTCAGCGAATTCCTAATTGGAGACAGTTTTTGGCTTACGTGGCATGAAAAAGTAATGGCATTCTTGTAAATACGTTTTTTTCACAACATAATATAAGGGCACGCTGGACATTAAAAAAATATCAGTAATACGAAAAAAGATTTGTATTCTTCTAGTCTTAAGTAATAAAATTTGCTAGTTAAGTCAACTTCCCCAAAATATTTAGATCAGATAATGGAGGGGAGTACACCAGCAATGCTTCCCCATAGATCCTTGGCAGTTTCACAATTTGAGTAAGCTTCCAAGATTGATTCTGAGAGAGATGTGTGAATGATCTCAAGTGTTAGCTGGTCTTCTTGAACCCACTTGTCTTCATTCTTCAGGTCACGCCTGACCTTCCTCATAATTCATCATCTTTGAAGCTTCAGCCTTCATGATGTGGCTGTCCCAAATTCCATGACTTCCCAAGGTAACTCTGGCCACTCTTGACCATAGCAGGTAGTTAGAACCCTTAAGGGTTAGTGGAATAGGCCTTTCTATCTTCATTTCCATGGCTGGATAATTTTATCCACTGGACAAAACTCAAGAATCCATGAATTCGAAGAGTAGAATAGCAAAGTGTTTTGCAAATTGTAAGAGAGTTTAATAACCCAGTTTAGAAGATGATTTGAAAGGATAGAGTATGGAAATTTCGAAAAAAAGAAAATAGAAACAGATTGAAGTGACAAAAAGCAAAGTGAAGAACAGAGTATTTTCTTGTGGAAACACAGTAAAACATAGTGAAATAGGATGGAAACAGAGTGAAATAGGATTTGATTTGCGGAAGTGATAAGGTTTCAAGAGCTTATTGCTCTGATACCATGAAATAATAGAGAGATTTGTAGATTTTTTGTGTAAGAAAGCTGATGAACATGAAGAACAAGAGAGAGAGTGGAGAGAATTCGAAATTGAAGAGAGAGAGAGATTGTTGGATTTTCATAGTGTAAGGATTGTGTGTGATGAACATGACTCTAAGGCAATGATGATCTCGAAATGAAGAAGAGAATGGTTTCTGGTTTACTTGTGTGAACTTGAATCATAATCAGAGACTAAACAAGACTTGGATATATTATAAGACTAAGAAAGAGGTAGACTAAAGAAGGATTCAGACTCAAGAACAACAAGCTTTAATTATGAAGTGGAGAGGGGTTTTCCCCCTTCCTCCCTTGAGAGATACAATCCCCCAAGAGGGTCTTTTTACAGATGAATGAGTGCTGGATACAAGTCTAAACCTAAGGGAGACCCAAGGATTTGGAGTCAAAGGATCCAGGCTGCTCGATTTGAATCATGTTGACCAGAAGCTCTACACGTTTTGGACAGGCTGTCCAAGTTGCTCTTCCTTTGCTTTTGGGCGAGCAGATAAGGTTATCCACAATTCTCTTCCTTTCTTCTTTTTGGTAAGTGGATAACCTTATTAATAAACAGTCACTAAGCCTTGGCTCCTTCCATGAAGTTTCCTTGCCTTCCCTTCCTTATCTTGGTCGAGGAATATACCAAAGGATCTTCTCCTTTCTTCACATGCAAGGTCTTTTAGACTTGGGTGATAAGTCCTGGTCGATCCTCTTCATGCCCTAACTTTCCCAAGACTCGAAACATATTCTAAGTTCAAATGGTCGAGTATTGATGTTTCTGGGTTGAGGTTGGTCCGTACAGCCATCCGTACACCTCACCCATACATCGACCATTTTATCCCATCTCTTCCCTAAAGCTTCCCAATGTCTTCCTTAGACTCCTCTATGGTGTTTCATAGCTTCTTGTACACTTATCAGCTTCCCACACCCTTCTCAACACTCCCTTGTACAAGACCTCTTCACCACACTTTGTAATCTCTTCAAGTTAACACTCCCCCTCAAGCTTGACTCTAGTGATCCTAAGTCAAGCTTGGAACCTTAGAAGAGCTTCCTCATTAAAAACCTTACCAAGGAAAACCTTTTTTGGGATAAAACCTTGATGAGGCAAAAAGAGTAAAGTCCTCAAGGTCTAGGGAATAGCTAGTGGGTCATTGTGTATGGTATCATTGTGATGGATACAAAGACCCTGGATCATGGCCTAACTGTGGTGCAAGTCTAATCCAATGTTTCTTTCCCACCACTAAGTCTTCTTGAGCTTATCTAGCTCATCTCACACTGATCTTGGTCTCTCCCCCTTTCACCCAACCTTTTGTTGGGTTTAAATGCTAGGATTAGTAGATAAAACACCATATTCACTCTCAGGCTTGGTTGCTTCTTCCTCTTGGATAACCACCAAGGATCTTCTCTTCACTGATCATTGAAGCTTCTCAATACTCCCCCTCAAGCTTGGGACTGAATCTTTAAGAAGACCCAAGCTTGGATGGACAGCTTCATGATCTTGATTAACACACCACTGCACACTCTCTTCTTGAACTCGCCACCTTGAATGGAATGGTGGTAGATGCCTCAGTCTTTTCTTCAACCACCTCACTTCAAAAGCCGCATTGTAGAGTAACCTTCTTCTTCACACAGCCAAGAGTGATCTGACCACTCTCTTGTCTAGACTTTCCAGTGTCTAAACCTGGATGGCTTTATCTTCTTTTCTTGGTGCAATGGTGAGGAGGAACCAGGTCTTGAACTTAGATCATCAGGTAGCTCACTCAAGTCCCCGCCTCAAGCTTGAATTGAGTCTAGGTTCAAGCTTGAAAGTGAGCCTCAATGAGCATCCAAACCAGGAGCACACCACCGAAACAGCTGCGCTTAAATCACTGATCCACATTCACGTCTTCAGCTTCAAGTACCCTCAGGTCACTGACCTCCTCAAGCTTCAGTGATGACCTTGCCTTGTGCATCTTCATTTAACCAGGAGCACATCACTCCAAACAGCTGTGCTTATGTCTACTGGCTTCATGCACAAGCACCAACAACTCTCCATTGCTTCAGCAATGGGCATTGCCTTCATCTTTGTCTCAGATAGATGAAGGCCAAGCACACTCCTTGAGAACATGAAACACACTCAAACTCCAGACAAGATAAGACACACTTTCATTGGGATCAAACCTTGACTAAACATCAAGTTTGATCACCAATGTCACAAGCTTTTCACTTAGACAGAATCTTATTGTCATTAAGATCGATCTAATGCAAGATTACCACTCTATAAATCCTATCACAAAGCACTTAGACAACCATTTCCTGCCTTAAATGACCCTTAGACTTGAATCTAGATGTCTCAACCTTAAGGCAGTAACCATGACAATAGAATGCAACAGCCTTAACCTATTCTATTCATGAATGCAATCCAGATTAGATACAACTATCTATCATCCTAGCAAGACATCCATTTAGAACAGACTAACCATCATTATCATTTCCAAATCCAGACCCAAGTGCTATACTTTAATCAGTTTATATTCATGTATGCAAGGAGATTCAAAACATACTACTAATATCATGTCAAGCAACATTTAGAACTGAAGTAAGCATTTTAAACACTCAATCATTCAACGAGTCTCATCTAAACATCCTAGGATAGATTCTAAACATTCATATCTAGCAATCTTAAACACATCCTCAGATCTCAAATAAATCACACAACACATTCAGTTTGTTAAGTATCAAGCTTTATTCAAGGGCAGTAGGTTCTTACAAACAAGGAACTAGTGTTAGTTCCATGACCACCTTTGATTCATGGCAAGATTAGAAGCTCTTCGTCGCGACCCAACACCTCCTACATCCATGGACCTTCCCTTGGACTCTCCATTCCTAAAGACCCCACCTTTATTCATACTTTGGTCACCACCACCAGTAACAAGGTGAAAGCTTTCACCTTTCTTCCTGGTCTTGAATAAGAACTCGCCTAGACTGATTTGATGAAGAGGATAGCTAGTCCAATCCATAACTTCTGGATCCGAGGCTCTCCTTTCTTCTGGACGGTATGAGGGAGTATGGGACTTTAAGAACACTTTCTGGGTTTGCGGATGAACACCATCTTGTGGAGGTTGAACCAACTGGAAAGGAAGTGTCTTTTTTGTTTTGAATGGCATGAGAGAAAGCCTTGATCTTTCCGGAAACCAACACATGCCAGTAACAAGGTGAAAGCTTTCACCTTTCTTCCTGGTCTTGAATAAGAACTCGCCTAGACAGATTTGATGAAGAGGATACCTAGTCCAATCCATAACTTCTGGATCCGAGGCTCTCCTTTCTTCTGGACTGTATGAGGGAGTATGGGACTTCAAGAACACTTTCTGGGTTTGCGGATGAACACCATCTTGTGGAGGTTGAACCAACTGGAAAGGAAGTGTCTTTTTTGTTTTGAATGGCATGAGAGAAAGCCTTGATCTTTCCGGAAGCCAACATATGCCAGTTACAAAGGATCATCATTGGCACATGGTTGAGAGGATCTTGATGTATCTCAATGGGTTACCAAACCTTGGAGTCTGGATGGGATGCAATAGAAGCACAAAAGTGGTGGGCTATTGTGATGCCGATTGGGCAGGGGATAGGATGGACAGAAAGTCGACCACTGATTATTGCACCTTCATTAATGGGAACTTGGTTACATGGAAGAGCAAGAAGCAGAAGGTGGTCTCATGTTCAAGTGAAGAAGCTGAGTATAGAGCAATGCTGAAGCTTACAAACGAGTTGGTGTTGATCAAAGACATACTGAAGCATGTGGAGATAGATCAGTCGACACCAATGACCATGCATTGTGACAACCAAGCAGCAATCCATATTGCCTCCAACTCAGTATTTCATGAAAGGACCAAGCACATTGAAGTCGATTGCCACATGGTGAGACAGATGATTGGGTTAAGATTAATCTTGCCATGCTACACAAGGAGTGAGGATCAGTTGGCAGATGTGTTCACCAAGGCGGCTAGATAGAAGACAATGGAGTCCATCCATGTTTGGTTTGGGCTCATTGATCTAACCCAACTTAGCTAATCCCTTTATATGGGACCTTTACTCTTTTTCCCTCATCAAGGTTTTATCCCAAAAGGGTTTTCCCTTAGGAGATAACCTTATCCATCCGTTGGAAAGGAAGAAAGGCCCACGTGGACAGGCTGGCACCAGCTGGGAAGGATCAGCATCTTGTCAAAGATGATGAAACTATTTGCATGGCCAGAATGGCTCGGTTTGAATTAGGCGCACCCATACTCAACCACAGCCACATCTTTCTCTTCCTTTAGTGACTGGAAACCCTTGTATGACTCTCTATATATATGTTTCGAGAATCAATGAGAAGAGTAGACAGTTCTCTCTATTTTCAGTCTTACAATGTTCTTCATTAATTTTCCCTACACTTAGTCTCAAATCGATTCTAGTCTTCTCTAATATCTTCTAAATCTCTTTTTGGTTACATTTCTATCAAGATATCAAAAGATCTTAGCAGACAATCCTTATTATCATCCCAAAGACATGTTGGCTTGATCTCAAACCATGAAGAAGGCAAGAAGCAAGAAGCAAGGGGGATACAAGCTATGAAATAAGAAGAAGGTTCAGAAGGAACCAAGTTCACTGTGAAGCAAGGAAAGGAATGGCGTGCCTTACTTGCCAATAAAGTTGTGAATCCCCAAGCTGGATGCTTGTACTCTTTTTCCCTATAATTAGGTTTTTAATGAGACAAGTAATCTCAGTTTCAAGCTTTCCGAAAGATTCCTATGGTTAAGCTTGATGGGGAGTGTTGGAATAATGAAATAAAGAGAAGAAGAAGCAAAGATGGTTGAAGAAACAATTTGGATCAAGCAGACTTGACTTGAAAGTAAAGATGAAGGCTGTCCATACACCACTTGAACTAACTTGACTTGTAAGGCAAGAAGGGTGTTTGGGAAACTCTTAAACGTGGATAAAGGTCCAAAAACCTAAGGATACTTGGTTTGAATTCAAATGGAAGGAGCTAGTTCTAATTGGACAAGAAGAGTTTGAATTGGAAAAGAAAATGTCACATGGGTGCTTTGCAGAAGCAGCTGGACCTGTCACTATCAGACCTAGCTAAATGTGCCATCTTCCTCCAGTCACTTTTCTTCCTCTGGACGGGCCAGACTGTCCATGCAACAGCCTGCTCTACACCAGTCTTCCCCATCTAGTTCTGAACCTGCTATGATCTCTCTTTTTTGTCTACAAAATTAGTTATTTAAGTTTTCATGTTTTATTAGTAGTTTATTGTGCTTTTAATGTCTTTTAACTTGGCTATAAAGCTCCCACATGTAACCCACGAAATTCCTAAGGAGAGTTGAGCTTCCTTCACTTATTCTCTGGTTCACAATCTCTTATATTCTCATACTCTGTGAAGTGCTAAGGTAAGTCTTTCCTTAAACAAATCTTTGGTTACTTTGTTATCTCAATCTCTTATTCTCAAAAACTCTCACTCATAATTTCGTCCATCCTTCATTGTCTCTGGTCCATACTAAACCAGAAGATCACAAACACTCTCCATAATCCCATCATTCTTACTTAAACTCTCAAAACAACCTCTCTTTGATTCTCAATCTTTCTGGTCCAAACTAAACCAGAAGTTGATTCTCTTCACCAAACTCATTCTCCATTTCATTCTCACAAATTTCTATTTATTCTAACATGGTATCATTGCTTAGGATACTTGGTTCAAAAACCTAAGGATATTTGGTTTGAATTCAAATGGAGCTAGTTTGAATTCAAACCAAGTATACTTAGGTTTTTGGACCTTTTGCCACGTCCAAGAGTTTCCCAAACACCTTTCTTGCCTTGCAAGTCAGGTTAGGTCAAGTGGTATATGGACAACCTTCATCTTTACTTACAAGTCAATTCTGCTTAATCCAGATTATTTCCTCAACCATCTTTGCTTCTTCTTCTCTTTCTTTCATTATTCCAACACCCCCCCTCAAGCTTGACCAAAGGAATCCTTGGGCAAGCTTGGAACTGAGATTACTTGCCTCACTAAAAACCTAATTATAAGGAAAAAGAGTACAAGCATTCAGCTTGGGGATTCACACCTTTATTGGGAAGTAAGGCACGCCACTCCTTTCCTTGCTTCACACTGAACTTGGTTCCTTCTGAACCTTCTTCTTATTTTACATCATGGTTTGAGATCAAGCCAACATGTCTTTGGGATGATAATGAGGACTGTCTGCCCTCCAGGCTTGCACTTAAATCCCCCACTTCAGTCCCTTTCTGAATGGCCTTGCAAAGTCACTTGTAGGACAGACTTGGTAGGGGGACTTTGCAAAGACTTAACTGCCATCTTTTCAGTGAACTACCTTCTCCTTGTTCAGCCAAGAATATCCCTGGCCAAATCCACTTGTTTCCTTTGCTCTAACTTAAACAATGGGTCATTGGCTTCTCATTTAACACTGATCAGCTTTGGAACAAAACATGGCAGTGTTATCTCCTGACTGTCCTCTCTTTTCATTGTAGCTGTTTCTGATCACATCATCCTCTCTCCCTTCAAAAGGACAGTGTACACTAAGATTCTGTTCTTCCAGATTGAATGGACAGTGTACACTAAGATTCTTGGTGGCTGTTCTTTGGACCAGGATGTTGCTTTTGTTTCTATCCACACATATCCCTCCTCCTGGTTGAAAGACAACGTTTTGAAGCACCTTTACAGACCTCTAATTTCCCACGAGACTGTCACATTTATTGATAAGCAAATCGCAAGAAACAAAATTCATGATATCACCTTCTCCAACCAAAGATGTAAGTGCCAAGTCATGTGCTTTAGGGGATCCATCAAGTACTCCCTCTCCAGCATTGGTTACGGCGCACATGTGATCCTTCAAAGCTGGTTGATTCTGCAAGAACCGATCCTGGCCTCTCGACCCAACTGGACCCGCGGACTTACTCTATATATTTCATTGCTTGTTTGATTTGTTTTTAAGTCTTTATTTACTAAGTCATATTCACATATGAGGTTCATAAACAATTGACAGATAGCACAACAGAATAATTAATAAATTTACTTATATCACTCATAATCATGTGATCCAATACATAATTTCTTAACAGTCTCATAAACAATAACTAGTTCCTCCCTAACATCATCTAGCCACACAGCCTCTCACTGATTGAGTCTTCACAGCTCCTTGGCTTGACCATAACCAGCCCCAGTTCCTGAAACCATAACCCGCCCCAGTTCCTGAAACCATAACCCCTAAGCATTAATCATAACCGAAGACCGAACAGATAGATTCTACAATGCTTGGCTTGGTTCCTAGAACTATGATAAACCTCAATTAAGACAACCATATAATAAGTTGGACCTGTCTACCACACCCTAAGTCAATCATCTAATCTCCCCAACATGACTTAGAATAGATAGACAGTCCATTTAAAACATACAGAAACACGATCAGAACCGTATCGCCCAAAGACCAGTCCGTCCATCCGGGTAATGTCTAAGTAAGATCGGCCATTCCTTGTAGTCTGGCCAAAAGGCTCAATAGACTTCCTTACCTGATCCAGCACTGAGCGTGGATCCATACAACCGAATAAGGTCCAAGCCCAATATGGATGGCATTACAACCGATTGGACCTTGCGACTCATTACTCCGGTTTAGACAACCGTGAACATGTCCTATCTTATAAGCCATGGACTGATCCATATGGACCGGACATAACCTGAATCCAAGGGCACTGTTTGGAACTTGCACCCTTTGGTAACTTGCACCCTTTGGTAACTTTCACCCTTTGGTAACTTGCACCCTTAGGTTAATGACACCCTTTGGTCTATGGTACCTTCTGGTACTTGTAACTCTCTGGTGTCTCATACGCTCTGGTTACTCGAACTCTCTGGACTCTCGTTACCTTTGGCACTTATGACCCTTGGAAACTCGTACCCTTTGGCAATTCATACCCTTTGAGACTTTCCAAACGTTCAGCCCAACCACCCATTTATTGCCACGATTCGGACTGATTCGCATAACCGACCCCTGGTCTAGGTTGTGGTTTGAATGTGGATGAGTTAAGACCAGGAACGTAATCCTTGGATCCCACCATCACATCCTCTTGTGTATAACCAGAAAGAGAAGATGGAGAATGAATGGAAACATATCAAGAGAAATAGACGAGACTATGGAACCGACTAGACCATCGATTCGGCCACAAGGGCTAACCTTATGGACTTAGGAACCCACGGCCTATCTCTTACCTTGAAAACCACGTTAGAGTCTTCCACGTTCTTCCCCTTATCAGAATTTCAAACTCTTGATAGAAGATGCTTACACAACTGATCCTAGTCGCAGGAAAGGCAAACACCTCAATCGACCTTCTTTTTGATCAAAAACTCTCTATTTCTCTCTCTTTCTCTCTCTCACATTTTTCTCTGAGTATTTACTCTGAAACTGGATAATAAAAAAGTGTGGAGAGGCCCCCTATCTATAGATAACGAAGGGGTAAGTCTTGCCCCACGAACAGGCATGACTTGTGGGCGAAAGGGCATGACTTGGTTGACGCCTTGCACCTTTTTGCCGCATCCATCCCTTCGCATGTACCTGACCCTTCTTGGGTCGATACGAGGCCCAAACAGAGACCCAATGTAACACCCCCGAACCGTTTTAGGTATAGGTCGTACCACCGGCCAACAATCAAAAAAGAACATGACCAATGGACCGACTGTGTACCAAGGACCAGGAGCGCTACATGACGGATTAACGGGCGATCCAGCCAAGGTCACAAAAAGTGCAATTCATGACTAGGCCAGTCCGCCCACTAACACGTCCCGTCAGATTAGGGCCTAAGGCTTTTCAACCCGTACTCAAATCTGACGTTGTGTTCGCTCGGACAAGCTAATAGCAGAAACAACAAGTCATTTACACAAACATCGCTTTATTTATCTTATATATTATATGTTTCGCAACACACAACATAATATACAAGTAGTGGCATGCCAAGAGACCAAAGTACATACTTATAGTCTGAAAACGTCTTAAGCAAAAATATGCAAACTCTACACCAGCCGGCCTAGCTTCCCGCGACCTCTAAGGCTGACTCGATCTACTGGTCACCTGAAAACAACAACGAGTGAGAGGTGATTAATCTAGTATTACTCAGTGAGTTACAATCCCCAACTAACAAATACAACCCCTCCCTATCCCACCCCAAACAATCTAAAGCGAGAGGTTCACCTTATGATAATTAAACACAATTCAATGGATAAGCAATATGAGAAAATACGCAGCAGGAAATATGATAGCAAGATAATTAGTATAATGCTAATTACTGGCTAACCACCAGACTCAAACCCGATTTACTATATATATAACTAGCTAAGGCCCTGGTGAAATCATGTTCCTCCTCAATATCGGCTATATCCTAGCTTCCTACCACAGAGGCTAGAAGAAGGAACTTTCAACCGACCGCGGCCCACAGTCATTTGGGTCACCGCGCGACAGCCCACAGTCATTCGGGTCACTTCCGGACGTTACACTGTCGTGCAACACTCAGCCTTAGGCCATGACCCCGTCTCTCTGAGTCTTCCCGATCCAGCGAATAAGGGGTTTCCTTGAACCCGCTGGGTACGAGGTCTGAAGGAACACTAACTCACCCCTAATATGCCTAACATTGTGGGTTACACAAATGCTATATGGCCAATATATGACTAATACAAAACCCGGTAAAATAACACAAGGTTCCTAGTATTAATCACCACTAACACAATCAAATATATTCCAGAATCTAGCATAAAGAGTAATTCCAGAATACCTAACTATCCACAACTTAGCGATATTATCTAAGCATTCAGCGTTCTCTAAATAACCAATCAACCTAACCATTAGCATGCTACTACTAAACTCAAGCAATAACTAAGCATGCTATAAACTCAATCAATCAAGATTAATTAACCTCTACTATTAACCAATCAAACCGTTACTAACTTAGACCCAGCCTCCTGCCATGATCTAACTTCAAGTAACGGGAACCTGCATGAAAACAATCAGCAATCAATTGATCATAACTCACAGTGCTTTGGTTGAACGTGGCCTTGACCCCGTGTCCGTCTTCTGCAATCCGAACCCTTTCCCGACCTTCTAAAGTTCACTAACTTCTGGTATGATCTTCAGTCGAGCATGACCTTCTTCAGAGGTTGAACCAAAACTGGCAGAGTAACTGTTCTCGAAATCTCTCAAAAACTGCCGAAAAACGTTCAAAAACTATCGAAACTCTAACTTTCTTTCTTTGCTTTCTCTCTCACGTTTTTAGGTCTGTTTGAAGTGTTGTGGATGAGTTGAAATGAGAGGGGGTCGAGCCTATTTATAGAAATCAGCAGCCAATCAGATCTAGGCCGTGTGGCAGCCCGTGTGTCCATACGCATGGCTCCGGTTGCATACGCGGCGACACCTCCTGCTCCATATGTCAGCTTGCTTGACCAGGGTCGCCTGTAAGGTGACACCATGTACTACGCATGTGAGGATGCATGGCCTGGCTGCATGCAAAGAGACACCATGTCCTCCACATGTTTGGCCGCATGGCCCGGTCGCATGCAACGCGACACCCAGTTGCTTGCTCGGTCCACCTTGTGCTCCACATGTTTACTTGAATGTTCCAACTGCAGGTACTGAGACACCTCATGTTTCCCTTGCCACATTCACTTCCAGGAAGTCTCCACCACGTCCTGAACACAACCATCGAGCCACCTCGTGCTTTTCGGTCCAATCGTCTGATTCGACCCTTCGGGTAAATTTTCGGCCCGCAATCAATCCCAAATATTTTTCTACGCCCATTCTGATGCGTTGAATATTTTTAATAAACTCCAATAGAAATCTGACCTTGACGAAAAACATTTCCTGAGTCTCCGACTTCCCTGAAAAATTCCATAATACCGTAATTAGTGTTTTAGCCCAACTTCGGGTTTTCCCGTCATGCTTACTTCCCGTCGTGCTTACTTCTCGTCCTGCTTAGTTCCCGTCCTGCTTCCCATTTATTTTTCTTTCTCCAAAATAATATATTACGAAGTTTCGCGGAAAACTTCATGCCTAAGAAACGTCGTGCTTTGGAAAAGTTGTGCTTCAAAAATGTGATGTTTCCAAAACGTCCGACTGATCAATCTAAGACATTGTGTAACATCGTAGAGCAACTTATTCATCATGGTTCAGTCACTATCAATTCTTCGACCACGTCGTACTTCAAAACGTCTCGATCGATCCTTATCTCCCGCGTCTCGCCCACCAACTTGATGATCGACCAATCTTCTAGTTTCTTCTAATCATGTCTTATTTTATATGACCAAAACTAAACATCACTCATCAAACTTTGATCCCCAAAATCTTAGCTCCAAATTCTACTTATCGATTTTTTGTAAGGTTTTCTACATTCTCCCCCCTTAACAGCATTCGTCCTCGAATTCTAAGGTTCTGAGGGGCCTTCCTCCTCCATCACAACTTCCTCTCTGAAAAACTCTGGGTGACCGGCCTTAAATCTTTGTTGATCCTCCCAAGTGACATGAATCCTATTTCTTCTTCCCCAGAATACTTGTACTTGAGCAATCTCACGATTCTTTAACTTCCGAATATGCCTTTCTCCCAACCGGATTGGTCCTTCCGGATATGTAACGTTTGTCCTTAACTCCTCGATTCTCTCAGGCTCAATAGCACTTGGATCCCGTATATGTTTCCGAAGAATGGAAACATGGAATACATGATGAAGATGCATATCTTCTGGCAGATCCAATAGATAAGCTACCTCACCAACCTTCCCGATGATCTTGTATGGACCAATGAACCTGACCGCAAGTTTCCCGACCTTGCCAAATCTGTCCTTCTCTTTCTGTGCATTAACCTTCAAATATACCCAATCTCTTATCTAAAAAGTTACCTTTCTTCTTAACTGGTCTGCGTACTTCTTCTGGCGGTCCTGAGCCTTCTTCATGTTGGTTTGAATTGTCTCCAGCTTAATCATGATCTCCTGAACGATAGGCGATCCAAACATTCTTCTTTCTCCCACTTCCGTCCAACACATAGGTGTTTTTCATGGCCTTCCGTACAACGCTTCATAGGGTGACATTCCTATACTCGCATGGTGGCTGTTGTTATAAGAGAACTCAACCAATGGTAGGTGCTTCTCCCAATTCCTTGCCCAATCTAGAATGGACATCTGAAGCATGTCCTCAATGGTCTGGATGGTCCTCTCTGTTTGGCCATCAGTTTCTGGGTGGAATGCCGTGCTTCTGAACAGTTTAGTTCCCAAGTCTTCTTGTAATGCTTCCCACAAAGATGATGTGAACCTAGGGTCACGATCTGAGACGATGTCTGAAGGTACACCATGTAACTTCACGATTTGGTTGATATACAGCTCGGCCAATACTTCAACTTTATCAGTGTCCCCCATAGGCAACAAGTGTGTGACCTTGGTTAACCTATCCACAATTACCCAGATTGAGTTGTTTGATCTACCTGGAGCGGTGGGTAATCCGGTGATGAAATCCATGGAAATAGAGTCCCATTTCCATTGAGGTATCGGAAGACTCTGCAACAATCCTCGTGGAACTTGATGCTTGGCCTTAACTTGTTGACAAGTTGCACACTGAGCGACCCATCCTGCTACTGATCTCTTCATGCCTGGCCAATGGTAGTATCTTTTCACACCTTGATACATCTTCGAACTTCCAGGATGGATACTAAGTAAAGAATGGTCTGCAATCCTTAATATCTCATCTCTCAGACCTTGTCCTTTTGGTACTGTGATCCTTCCATTACTTAGCAAGGTTCCATGATCTTTTGGCCCGACTTGTCCAAACATTCAGCCCAACCGCCCCTTCATTGGCACGATCTGGATTGAACCGCATAACCGACCCACGGTCTAAGTTGCCGTTTGAATGTGGATGATTTAAGACCAGGAATGTAATCCTTCGATCCCACCATCACATCTTTTCGTGTATAACCAGAAATAGAAGATGGAGCATGAATGGAAACAGATTAAGAGAAATGGATGAAACTATGGAACCGACCAGACTATCGGTTCGGCCACAAGGGCTAACCGTATGGATTTAGGAACCCACGGCCTATCTCTTACCTTGGAAACCACGTTAGGGTCTTCCATGTTCTTCCCCTTATCAGCATTTCACATTATTGATAGGAGATTCTTACACAAACGATCTTAGTCGCAGGAAAGACAATCACCACAATCGACCTTGTTTTTGATCGAAAAAACTCTCTTTCTCTCTCTCTCGATTTTTTCTCTTAGTATTTTACTCTGAAACTGGATGATAAAAAAGCTTGGGGAGGCCCCCTATTTATAGAGAACGAAGGGGTAAGTCTTCCCCACGAACATGCATGAATTGTGGGCAAAAGGGCGTGACTTGGTTGACAGGTTGCACCTTTTGGCTGAATGCATCCCTCCGCCTGTATCTGACCCTTCTTGGGTCGATACCTGGCCCAAACAGAGACCCAGACCCACCTGGCTTAGCCCATGGCCTTACCTAAGGGTCCACCAGGCTCTAGCCCCCATGTCTGGACCACCCGGCCCACCACCGGCCCGCACCCGAACCAACTGCCCAATACCCGAACACTCCGTCCAGCTTAGTTGAGCTTATCCCCAGCTGTTCCAGCTGAGTGAGCTGGTAGCCCAGTTGAATGACCTGACCAAAGTAAGGCTGATCTAGACAGAGCTTTGTCGAGCTAGCCAGATACTTCGTCCAGCTGCCACAACACTCATGTAGCTCCTTTAACTCGTTTCTTTCCCTCTCATTTGGTTAAGTTCTTATATACTTAATAATAATCTGACCATGGAGCGCCTGACTCTTGATCAAAATGATCTTCAGCTGGTTTTCTCGAACCATGGTGCGTCACATGATCCTTATTCAGGATTGGGGATGCTACAGATTCTCCTCTTGCTTCAACTGATCAGGCAAGCTTTCTTCTTGACAAGAAGTTGTCGGCTTCTGGTCAATCATTTCTTTCTCCTCTACTTGTTCCTTTTGATAACACCTTAGCTCGTCAACTATTGAGACTGGTCGTGGTATTTTACTCTTTTGTTGATTTTTCACAGCCGCTTTGCATACTTAAGGTATCTCATTACTGAGCCAATTTTGAGACTCTTGGATTTGCAAATCAAGTTGTGGAACATGTTTCTGAGAACTTCTTGGTGCATCACGTCTACAGGATGTCCTTGACTCTTCTCTAGCTGTCCTAGGTCGTTCGCTAGCTGTACTTGGTGTTGACATGAAGAAATAAATGGCATGGAGACAAGCATATTAAGCAAAGGATCAACCTACCTTGGAATGCAAGTATGTCCGTACAACCTAACCTAGCTTGGAGTGCAAGATAGAGAAGAGGTCTACATAAATCAGAAGATGGCTTTATCTTCCTAAGAAAGAAGTATTTAATTAATCAGAAGATAAGAGAGCTGTTGGGAGCAAAGGTCACGAGATGGGAAGTATTCAAAAACTTCTGGACCACTTATGGACTGTTTAGGTCATGTCCCTTTCACCCTCTTTGCCTGAGCCACTTCTGTCCAAGAGTACATTTGTTTAAGACTTCTGTAGGTCTCTTTGTTTAATAGTTTATTGGGGATTTGTCTCCCTTTAAATATACATGTACCATGAATCAATTAAGGCAAGGAATCAGTTTCTCATTATTCTGGTTCTCTCTCTCTCTCTCTCACCAAAATCAACCTCTCTCTCTCTCTCTCTTGTTCTTGCTGGGTTCTTATGTATTTTCACATAAACTCTTTATAATTCTCACATTGTTTCACTTGGTGGACTATGCATCCTACCCAAATCAAGTGGACCATAGCTTCTGGATACAAATATTTTCTTCATAATTGTTTTTATCTCAAACCAAGAAGAAACATGTTGTTCTCCAATATATCTCCTAGTCCTAGCAATTTGATACCATCAAGTAAGTGCATATCCACAGAAACCAGTGACTGCTAGATGGACCTTCTTCTTCTCAGTATATTTATGGCAGCCAAATACTAACTCCATCTTCTTTTCCTATTCTAAGTCTGTTTCTGAATCAATTTTCCCGTAGAATTGTAGAATATGGATCAAGCGTTTCCTGCCCTGCAACATCTCTCTTGTTGCTCGTTCTTTAGCTTTTTCTTCCTGTTTTCTATAAGTACAAAAATAAGATTGCTGGATAGATGATTGATCACGTTTTTTAGGTTAAGATCATCAATCCCTAAACCCTCAAGTAGCTCTGATACCACATGATACGGCCATGGAAAGGAAGGCCTCGTCCCAATAACACTTGAGGGTGGAAGGGCGGATCCTTGAGCCTGAAAAGATCTTGGACAGTGTGTGATCTTCACCTTAGAGCTATGGATTGCTCTCAGGTTGCTTAGTAATTCAGGAGCCACGAGTTCACCTTGTATACTGGCTCTGAATGTCTCTTTCATGGAGATTAAAATCCTAGAGGCTGGGTTGTCCACACATGGACTAGATAAAGAAGTCTCCATCGGGACAATTTTTCTCGCACAAAGGTAAAGTTTATTCAATGAAAGGCTGAAGGTTACAAGAACGCGTGCAGCTTATTTAAAAGCGTAAAACTAAAAACCCTACTCCTAAACCAATGTGGTTAATGAAAAACCTCCTAATCCTATCGGAAATTGGTTTAAAATACAAAACCAATTTCTAATGGGTTTATAAATCCGAAAACCTATCCCAAATGGGCTTACATGAATAATAAAACCAAAAACACTTAAGCTAAACCAGCATGGTCGTGGGTATCTTTCTTGGGCCAGCAATAAATCAAGCGGGCTTGTCCTTCCACTTTTTGGGCCGACAAAGACCTTTTACGACCAACTCCTTGTTAGCCTCAGTCCATTTCAATTCAGGCCCGATCAAATTTCTCTTTATGCTCATTTGGGTGATGATGAAAATGTTCCTGATGTTCCATTTCCAGCTCCAGATCTTCAGTTTACCTTTCCAAGCAATATCTCGGCCATTTCGGTTTAACCAACTCATTTATCGATCACATTGGTTTTCCCTTTCCATTTCCTGTTCAGCCTGAGTTGTCCATTCCATTTCTAGACCAATACATGGACGTCCACAACTTACGAAGGCCATATCATAGGCCTTTGTCTTCTCTTGGTCCAGAACCTCATGGATCAAGCCTATTAGATCTCCTTTCAGCCCATTAGACTTTGCTTGAGCTAATTTCAGACAACTAGGACGTTCCATAGACAAATGTCTAGCTGATTCTTCCGTGACATCAAATCCCTTGAAGATGAGGCTGATCAGGGCTGCATCACTAACAAACTTTCGGTAGAACCCAGCAAGACCATGAAAGCTTCTCACTTCCCCAATGGTTTTAGGTGTTGGACACACTCGAATGGCCTTAACCTTTTCTTCATCCACATGGACACCCTGTGCTGAAACTACAAAACCCAAAAAGACAAGGCTGTATGTTCCAAAGGAACACTCTTTATAGTTAGCAAACAAGGTTTCCTTCCTAAGCACTTCCATCACCCTCCTCTGGAAGTTTATAAATTTTATGGTTGTATATGTGACAGAAACCCCAATGGGGAAGATGAGAGCTTGATATGGTCGAAATGAGAGTGATACTGATGAGAGAGAGAGAGTAAACAAGAGACTAAGGGTTTTGGGAGACTAGAGAGACATTACAGAGAGACTAAGAGATTGTGAAGAAGAAAGGGGAGAACCCTCTATTCAGCTTATTGATTATGCTCGACAATGCACCCTTTAAATAGGGAAATGAGAATACATGAGGGTTACAAGAAATTCAAACAAGCACGAGGAGGCAAACATAATTCAAAATACTTGGGTTGAAATGCTAGACCAGGCTGTCACTTGTTGGCGCCTAAAGGAAGGGTATGGCTGGAAATGAGCCACCAATGGTCATGAACCAGTCCATAGATCAGTCCAGTTTCAGGTCTTCCTTTCCAGTCTAAATAAGATTCAACCTTATCCTCAAATGGTAAACAGCAAGGGTATCTCGCATGATCCCCTTAAGATGCCATTCAGATACTTTCTTCTTCCTCACAGCCTCTTCTTGACTTGGTTCCTCCATGGATGTGTACGGATTAGGGTTTGGTCCGTACACATTTCGCCCCAACTTTGCACAGACACCAAACATGATCATTTGTTCGAGTGACACGTTTCTGGGTCGATCTTGTCCGTACAGTCCGTAAGACCGTACGGTACGGACGCCCTAACTTTGCACATCGACCAAATGCTCCCAAACTTTCCCATACCTTCTTTCTTCATTGTAAACCCTTCCTGAACCTCTTTCTAGCTCAGCATTGCCCTCTGGATCTTCCTTAGTTCATGACAGAACTTCCACAATGGTTTGGTCCTTTCTTTGCCCATAACGTTTAGTGATTAGATTATCACTTCAGGTTTTACACTCCCCCTTAAGCTTGACTATATAGATCCAGAGTCAAGCTTGGAACCCTGAAATCACTCCTCATTAAAAACCTTATCAAAGAAAATCCTCCTTAGTCAATTTACCTTTAAGCATTTTGAATGATTTCTCTTGCTCAGGTCCCCATGAAAGCTTCTGACTTCCCCAATGGTTTAAAGTGTTGGCCACTCACGAAGTGCCTTAACCTTCTTTGCGCCCACTTGGATACACTGTGCTGAAACTACAAAACCCAAAAAGACAAGTCTGTCTGTTCCAAAGGAACACTTTTTATAGTGTGCAAACAAGGTTTCCTTCCTAAGCACTTTCATCACCCTTCTCAAGTGTTCTACATGTTTTGTCATGGTCCTACTATAGATTAATCTATTATCAAAGTACACCACCACAAATCTTCCTATATAAGCTCTAAGAACATGATTCATTAGCCTCATAAACGTACTAGGAGCATTGGTTAAACCAAAAGGCATCACTAACCACTCGTATAACCCTAGTTTAGTTTTAAAGTCTGTTTTCCACTCATCTCCCTCTTTCATCCTAATCAGATGGTACCCACTCTTCAAATCTATCTTAGAGAGCACACATGATCCATGTAGTTCATGATCCATGTAGTTCATCTAACGTATCACCTAGGCGTTTAATGGGATGTGTATATCTAACAGTAATGTTGTTAATGGCCCTACAATCTACACACATCCTCCAAATACCATCTTTCTTAGGAACCAATAAGACAGGGACAGCACAAAGACTCATACTCTCTTGAATATGTCCTTTCTCCAAGAGCTCCTTTACCTGCTATTGAAGCTCCTTGATTTCCACAAGATTGGTCCTGTAAGCTGGTCGATTAGGTAGTACGGCCCCTGGTACAAAGTCAATCTGGTGCTCAATCCCTTTCATAGGTGGTAAGCCTATGGGATTATCATCAGGAACACATCCTTGAACTCCTGCAAAAGCAACTTAATACCTCTCGAAATAACCGGATCAGGGTTAGCAGTAGAAGCCAATAGCTTCTTTCAGATAACTAGGATCATAGCTTGTTGATCAAACATAGCTTTCTTAATATCACTGGACATAGCCATAAGGACAAGAGAGTTATTTACTTGAGCCGTGGCTTGATCTTCCTCTTTGTGCTTCTTAAGTTGTAGCTGAGTTTGGTGCACCTCTTTTGGGGTTAAAGGCACCAGAGTGATCTGCTTCTCCTTGTGGGCAAAGGTATCCCGGTTGGTGTAGCCATTGTGAATGGCCCTCTTGTCAAACTGCCATGGCCATCCTAATAGGATGTGGCTAGAATCCATTGGCAGAACATCACACAGGACCTCGTCTTGGTACTTCCCAATGCTTAGGGGTACTTTGGCTTGTTTGAGTACACACAAATCACCATCCTCATTGAGCCATTGGAGTGTATATGGCTTGGGATGATCTTGAACCGGAAGGTTCAGCTTTTTCACCAGGGTTTCACTGGCCACATTGGTACAACAGCCTCCATCAATAATGAGGCTGCACACCTTGTTGTGATTCAAGCAATGTTCTTCTGATTACCATGATCTCCCCTTGAGCTGGAGAGTACACTGACTCCCTTGTGGACTACCGAATGATCTCCTAGTGATTAAGATGTCACCTCAGATTGGATACTTCACTGATTCCTCCTCTGTATCACTTTGGGGTTGTTCATCTTCAAAGACAACTTCTCTGGTGTCTAAGATGACCATGATCTTTTTGCTAGTACACTCGTTAGAATAATTCCCATAGCCTTGACATCTGAAGCATTTGACATTCCTAGACCGGGTAGGTATTGCTGGTCCTTTGCCTTTGTCCAGTTGAGATGCTCCAGTTGATTGAGGATTGTCTTTTGGCTTTATATGGTCTTGATCATCATTAGGAGGGACAGGTCTAGATGTTGTTCCATACTGGTTTCTTGAGTTGTTTTGCTGCTCAATCAGTATGGTTTTGTGCAACAACTCTTCCATATCAGCATACTTCTGCATCTCTAGCCTATCCTGAATGTCCCTTCTTAATCCTCCTTGAAAGCGTGCCATGGTGGCTTCCATATCTTCGTTCACCTCTGCTTTCGTCATTAGAGTCTCCATCTCCTGGAAATAGTCTTATACACTCGTCGTTCCTTGTGTTAACCGCCTCAGCTTTTGATGAAGGTCTCTCCCATAGAGGCTGGGAACAAACCTCTTCCTCATTATTGTCTTCATGTCAAACCAGGATGACACTTGTGGTTCTCCATTACGCCTGCGGTTGGAAGCCAGCTGCTCCCACCAGTTGATGGCATACCCACAAAACTCAGTTGCTGCCAGTCTGACCTTCTTCTCCTCCGAGTGATTATGGGAGCTGAAGACTAGCTCTAGCTTCTCTTCCCATTCTAGGAAAGCGTCAGGATCATTCTTCCCATGGATAGAAGGAATCCTGAGTTTAAGACCACCTAGATTGTCGTCTATTGGTTGCCTCTGGTTGTGGTGCCTGTGGTGTTGGCTAGGTAGAGACCCATCACCACTATCATCAGATGTATCTCTTGGATTGTCATCAGTAGGTATCCGCTGACCCCAGCCTCAACTCGTGGCCCTCTTCTAGGTCCAATGGGAACTCTGACCGCTCCAACTACCTCTCCTCTACCTTGACCTGCACGAACAACATAAAGTAGGTTAGGTTTTTGAGCTCTATTAAAACTATATTGAAGTATACAAGTGAACTCAGCCATCATGGCCTCAAACTGAAGTTGATCTGTTGAACCACAGGTTCCTCATCTTGGCTTTGATCACTTCCTACCATAGGTTTCTGAAACACTTATGCAAACGTTAGACAAGATAATCAATTAACTCTCTCTTCTAACTCAATTTGGGTGGTGATCAACAATCGTCCCTGATCTCTTTGCAAGTCCAGTCTAAAGCATAGTTAAAATCACTTAAGATCTAGAAACCTAGCCCTAACGTGAAGCAGAAGATATATAGACAGATGTAAGATTTTCTTTGCCAAACCGCATTAACCACCTAGCTGGATTTCTCTTCAACTCAACTGGATTTCTCCTTAGTTGTTTTTTTCTTTTTCTTTTTTTGATTTGGATATTTTCGATCTCTTTTGTTTTTGGTTTTTTGATTATGAGGTTGGCCCAGTTTTGCTTACACAATATAGATAGAGAAGAAAGTGTCTGATAGATGAACAAGAAAGACAAACGATTTCCCAACCTTCAAATGGCTCTCATACCACTTCATACGGCCTTAGAAGGCGTCTGCTCCCGGATAACTTGAAATGGGATGGATGAGAGATAATCTGATGCTACTAGCAATCTGAATAGATTGATGGTCTTGGCTTTGAAGCTATGGATGGACCAAAGTTGCTTTGCTTCTCTTAGACGCAAGTTAACCTTGCTATTTGTCTAAGATGCTAACATTTGAAATCTCTTTCCCTTAGTGATGCTCTCTGCTAAGGCACTGAACAAAGGAATAAGAACGATGGAACGATTATGGCTTAAAAGATTTTTATTGAAAAGATGAAGTGTTTTGCCTTTAGCCTTCCTACGTTTCTTAAATAGAGAAAACTCCTAGTCGATGAAATCCTACAAACCTATTCTAAACTATCCTAATCCTAACTAGATTTGGTTTTATCCAAATCGAATCAACTAAATAAAATCCTAGAATCGTAGATTACATTGGTTTCGTTTTTAGATCACACGAGATCTTCTTCTGTGGATAAGAGAGTGATCCAATCTGATGCTTTCCCTTCTAGATTCGTGCATATCTCTTCCTTGGCTTGCACGAGTTGGATCATGGTCCTCAAAGCTTCTCTTTTGGCTTTAGATTTTGATCTGGTTGTTGGCCCAATGGAGAAGACTAGTGTATCAGTTGCTGGGTAGATTGTTGGGTCATTGATCTCTGCTTGGGCGGAATGTCCCTCCTCTTGTCCATCTTATATTTGATTCCGACCCACATTGCTTTCAAGGGACCAGTCCTTTCCTTAGCCATACTTTGTCGATGGAAATGCTCCCATTTGTTCAGAATCTCCTCCAAGTCATCTTCCTTTGAGCTCAGCCTCTCCTCGGTCGGATCAGTAGCACCTAACTCTCCATTGCCTAGCTCGTCCTCTGATGCTGGTGCGTCGCTTTCCTCTTCTTCTGACTGATCATGCAAGTCCTTGGCTGCATCAGAGAAGCAGCTGGATCTGTCACTATCACACCAAGCTGAATATGCCCTCTTCCTCCAGTCACTTTCTCTTCCACTGGGCGTGCCAGACTGTCCATGCCACAGCCTGCTCCACACCAGTCTGTCTCAACCAGCTCTGAACTTCATTTCCTACAATAATAGTATTTTAATTTTTCTAGTTTTATTAGTAGTTTAATGTTGTTGTTTGGTCTTGTAACTTGGCTATAAAGCCACCTACATGTACCCGCAAAATTTTTAAGGAGAGTTGAGCCTCCTCCTTCACTTATTATCTGGTTCACAATATCTCATACTCTCATACTCTCTGAAGTGATAAGTTAACTCTTTCCTTCAACAAATCACTAGTTACTTTGTTCTCCCAGTCTCTTATTCTCACAAACTCTCAAATATTGTCAATCATAATTTCTTCCATCCTTCATTGTCTCTGGTCCTTACTAAACCAGAATATCACAAACACTCTCCATAATCCCATCATTCCCACTTAAACTCTCAAAAACACTCTCTCTTTGATTCTTAGTCTTTTTGGTCCAAACTAAACCAGAAGCTGATTCTCTTCACCAAAATCATTCTCCATTTCATTCTCACCATTTTATCTCTACTCTCACTTGGTATCAGAGCATAAAAGCTCTTGAGATTCATCTCACTTCCGAAAATTCATCTCTGGAAAAATCTCTCTTGAAAACTGTCTTGGATACATCTCTTCATCCACTGGTCCAAAGGTCTTCCAGGAGGGAATAACCTCACCAGAACTCAAGCTAGTCGTATACCAGTGAATAAAACTTAAGGAAGCCTCATCTCAATTCATCAAGCTTCATCAAAGTTTCATTCTCCAGTTCTGTCTCTTATGAAACCAGTGAGGACAGTTTCTTGTCTACTGGTCTAAACTCTTCAAGATGGAGACCACAAATGAAATGGCGACTCCAGAGACTTCCAGGGGTCCAAAGAAGAAACAAAATCACCTCTTCTGGTCCAAAATTCTTATCCATGAAAGAACCCATTCTTGGAGCAAGGTTACTAGAGAAGCTTTAAAGCTTGGCTGTTCAAACTATTCTCTAGCCAGAAAAGTTGAAGCTCATTCTCTGAACACCAAGATCCACGACCAGCAAGAGGACATGAGGGGTTTGAAGTGTGTACATGACCTGAAGGAAGGAATCATTAAGAAGAGGTGTTGGATATACAATCTACACCTCAAACCATTTCAGTTTCACTAAGCCCCATGGACTGGAGGTTCAAGAAACCAGCTCAGGTTCTTGATAAGTTGTGCCTCCTTAAAATAAAGAGAAAGATGCCTATGTTTTCAGAGCCTACAGAAGATGTACATTCCTGTCCATGGAGAGACCAAGCAAATCAGGAGAAAGCAAATTAAGCATCTGGAACAAGCGGATTTGAATCTGTCCGTACAGTCTTGTTCCACAAGCAACTCATCTCGCCCTGACTTACCTTGCAAGGCAAGAAAGGAGTTGGGGAGACTTAATATGGACGTTGGGAGCCCCTAGAAGTAAAGGGAATCAATTTTGAAAGGAAGTAGTAAGTTCTGATTTTATTTGGACAAGTAGAAGTTTTTAAGTTGAGGTGCAATAAGGAGTTAATCGAATGGAGAAGTGTTGGGTTAAAGGGAATACTGAGGGTGATAAGAAGAGAAAGGATTAGAGAGGTTTTGTGTCGACCATGTACGTACAGATCATGGTCGACCCAAAACACTCGACCAAAGGTAAAACTTCATCCGGGTAAAGAAAAGTAACAAGGGAAGCTTACCTTGACTTACCATGATGTATCCGTTGGAAAGGAAGAGTCGATAAAGCGTGGACAGGCTGGAAACTGAACCACAATTTTCCCAAAGATGCTGATGCCATTTGAGTGGTTCCCCTTCGTCGACGATTTGAATACACGCTCCCCCTCTCTTCTGATCCACTAGTTTGTTCTTCCTTCTCTCGAAACCCCTTGTAAATTTTCTCTATATATTATAATGCTCCCCTGAGGAATAAGATATACAGTTCTGTGTTTCTCTCTATACTTTGGTCGATATGAAATCCTGAAACAAGTTCATACAAATCAATCTTTAATCTCTCTATTCTCTTCATTTCTGTATACTCTACTCTCTCTATTTTCTTATTCTTTAAACATTTTATGGTATCAGAGCCAGGTTCCTGATAATCTGGTCTCGTGTTCTTTATTTTGAGAGTTAAAGGTCGAAGCTTTTAGGAGATCTAAGGGAAAGTTTGAAGATTAAATCTTCCTAGTGAAGACATCTAAAGTCTTTCCGGGTTGTTCATCTCAAAGTCTCAACCTTTCTGGTTTCTAAACTCGAGTGTTCTTCAGCTTCATTCAAAGACTCAAGCTTTTCCAGATCAGGGTAACTCAAGAACAAAATGGAATGAAACAAGGTGTTGGCGATACCAGTAACCTAAAAAGGGAGTGGGAACTACCTTTTAATGGTCAAGGCTGGTGAAAACTGCTCTTGGGAGAAAGGGTTTATGGATCACTATTAGAATTATGAAGGTATGATGAGAATAGAAGAGAATGATCGAGTTTGGTTGAGAATGAGAGAAGAACTAGAGAGAGGAACTCAAGAACACATTTGTGGGCAGAATAAAGAGAGAGAGACATTGTAGAGAGAAAACAGAGATTCACTCTCTTGCCTAAACTAATTTCGTGGTTACAACATATATAGACAATAATAAAGAATAAAGAAAGGCTGAGCAGAAGAAGAGAGGACACAAGGTGCCAAAGAGTGAAAGTGACAGCTCCTTATTTTGAATTCCTTAAGGCAGCATGTGATCTCTTCTTGGCTTCTTCTCCAACATCTCTCTCATGTTCCATACAGTCACAAGAGCTTCCAGAAGCCTTGTTCTTCACTCTTTGTTCAGGCCTAACCCTTGCTTGCCTTGCTGATGCGACATGGATCAGCCTCAACTTCAAAGATTTGAAGACCACGTGTGGAATACTTATGTCAGTGCTTGAAGTGTGGTTTCATGGGTCATTCATAGAGCTGACATGTTTGTTTCATGAGGTATTCGACCGAGTGAAAAAGAATGCTCCTGGAACGACCTTAGAACGGCATGTTATTAGGAGACCAACGGAGCAGATTGTTACATCTACTAAGGAGGACCTCCTCACGTGATAACTGGACCAGAAAGAGAGCAAGGACGTGTTGAATTTGGTAATGGACGAGCCCAGGTTTGTTATGATTGAATATGGCCCATATTGACCTAAAAGAAAAAAGATCGGCATGCTTGGTTCAAGATAGGCCTACTCATTTATTTTAAATATTTTATGGTTTTTTTTAGTGTTGTCCCATTAAGTTTTGGTTTGATAAACCTATTAGAGGTTTTGAAACACCTTGTATTTGAACTAGGAGGAGAGGCACAAGGCCTTACAAGTATTAAAAACGTCCTGGTCCAGAAAGCAACTGCTACACACGAGCCAATAATCCTTAAAGAACATGATTTATGATCAAATACTTTTGTAAGAGGAGAGGGGATTGTAGTTTAACACAGCAGACAAGGAAAGAGAAAGGAAAGCAAGACGTGGCTCTATGCTTTAGAAAAGGACTTGCAAATGTGGCCACATCATCATAAGCAAAAACAATTTGCTAAGTTTGGACGGGATTACTCGAGATGCACCATGAATACGTATGGAACGGTCACAGACAATCCACGCCTAAAAGAAGAGTATGGGAGCTGCATTACATGTCCACATGATCATAATGAACCATCTAGTCGAAAGACAAAGAGGGGGGAACGTGGTATTGAGAGAGATGATCGAGATATGCTGATTTTCGGTCATATGGATTCTCGGTCATATGGGGTTAATTCGACCACCAGATAATCTAGGAAAGTTCTTGGACGTACTGAACAACACAAAATATCACAGGAGCAGTAACAACACAATGGTTAGATGCACAGTACATTTGGAGAAGCATATGAACGGTTCTATCTTATTAGATTGACTGGATTTGAGGACAAATCCTTTTAAAGGAGGAGAGGATGATGCGACATGGATCAGCCTCAACTTCAAGTATTTGAACACCACGTGTGGAATACTTATGTCAGTACTTGAATTCTGGTTTCATGGGTGATTCATAGAGCTGACAGGTTTGATCCATGAGGTATTGTACCGAGAGAAGAAAAATGCTCTTGAAACGGCCTTAGAACAGCATGTTATTAGGAGATCAATAGAGCAGAGTGTTACATGGACCAAGGAGGACCTCCTCACGTGCTAACTGGACCAGAAAGAGGGCAAGGACGTGCTTACTTTGACCTAATCAATGCTGAAGAGCAACCTCAGGAGTTGAAAAGCTAAGCTATTACCAAAAGGAACATGCAGAGAAGAAAGCAGAAAGTGCAGCAAAACCGGCTGAGAAAGAGCAATATATTGAATCAAAAAAATGAGATTTTACAAGCCATGTGTTGTCACGTGATTGACCTAATCAATGCTGAAGAAAGAAAGCTTGATGAGGCGCTAGTAGTTCATAAAGAGTCAGTTGAGACTTTGATTGAACAAGGTGGATTCATAAGATCTTTTTCTTATGATTTACTGATCCAACCTTTTGTATGTGTTCAGTTCAATATTGTGGAGCATCCGAGGTTTTCAAGGGGGTGCAACACCTTGTATTTGAACCAGGAGGAGAGGCACAAGGCCTTACAAGTATTAAAAACGTCCTGGTCCAAAGAGCAACTGCTACACACGAGCCAATAATCCTTAAAGAACATGATTTGTGGTCAAATCCTTTTGAAGGAGGAGAGGGGATTGTAGTTCAACACAGCAAACAAGGTAATAGAAAGGAAAGTAAGGCGTGTCTATATGTTTTATACAAGGACTTCCAAACTTGGCCACATCATCCTAAGCCAAACAATTTGCTAAGTTTGGAGGGGATTACTCGAGATGGACCATGGAAACATTTTGAATAGTCACAGACAACCCACGCCTCAAAGAAGCGTATGGGAGCTGCATTACACGTCCACCTGATCATAATAAACCATCTATTAGAAATACAAAGAGGTGGCAACGTGGTATTGAGAGAGATGATCGAGATATGCTGATTCTTGGTCATATGGGGTTAGTTCGGCCACCAGATAATCTAGGAATGTTCTTGGACACGCTGACCAACACAAAAGATCACAAGAGCAGTAACAACACAGTGGTTTGATGCACAGTACATTTGGAGCAGCATACAAACGGATCTATCTTATTAGATGGACTGGATTTGAGGACAAATCCTTTTAAAGGAGTAGAGGATGATGCGACATGGATCAGCCTCAACTTCAAGTATTTGAACACCACTTTTGGAATAATTATTTCAGTGCCTGAATTGTGGTTTCATAGGGTGATTCATAGAGCTGATAGGTTTGATCCATGAGGTATTGGACCGAGAGAAGAAAAATGCTCTTGAAACGGCCATAGAACAGCATGTTATTAGGAGATCGATGGAGCAGAGTGTTACATGGACTAAGGAGGACCTACTCACGTGCTAACTGGACCAGAAAGAGAGCAAGGGCGGGCTGAATTTGGTAATGGACGAGCCCAGGGGTGTTAAGGTCGAATATGGCCCATATCGACCTAAAAAGAAGAAAGATCGGCATGCTTGGTTCAAGATGGGCCTACTGATTTATTTTAAATGTTTTATGGTGTTCTTTATTGTGAAACCATTAGGGGTTGGTTTTATAAACCCATTAGGGGTTGGTGTTATTTTTCCTTTTTAAATTAGAACAAGTATTTTTCTAGTTAGGGTTTTCTGATTTTTGTCTTTATATGCCAAACATAAGACCATATGTAATTACACCATTCTTTTTAATAAAACAGAGATTTTGGCTTACTTTTGTCTCTTTGGGGACCTTCTACCTTTTCCAATCACGTGGTCAAGCTTGTTCATATTATTTGAGCATTCATTCGTCACCAAGAAGATTACTCTTCTCTTTACATGACTGTTCATCAGGCATCAACAAAGCGAGGTTACCCTTGTAGATAGATGTAGCAAAACAACAGTTAAGTCTTCCGCAGCCTAGGTGTGAAGGTCATCACGTCCATACTAGAGTCTCAAAGCTTGAGCATCCGTTCCACCCTCCCTCAAGTGATTCGTGGGAGAGACAGCTTATCCAAGGCCTTATCAAATGGTATTAGAGCTACTTGAAGGTTTAGGGTTTATTTCTTAACCTAGATCACGTGTTCATCATATATCTAGCAATCTTCTATGTATTCTTATATAAATCATGAAGAGAAGGCTAAACAACCAGCAACAAGGGCGCTGTTGCAAGGAAAAAGAAAAGAGATCCAGATTCCACCGTTCTATGGAGAGTTTGATCCAGACACATATCTACAATGGGAGAAGGATGTGGATATCGTTTTTAAATACCACATACACACTGAGGAGAAGAAGTTACATCTAGAAACTACTGGCTTAAGTGGGTATGCACTTGACTAGTGGTTCAGATTGCTAATAAAAGGAAATGTTGTGGAGAGTTGCAGATTTCTTCTTAGTCTGAGATGAAGCTATCATGAAGAAAAGGTTTGTAGCTAAGAGTTATGGTCAAACTGACTTGGAACGGTTTCAAAGACAATCTAGATCCGCTAAGGAACGTGTTAGGACATCCACAAATGAGCCAAAGACCTACTCTGGTCGTGAGGCACAAAGAAAGTCGTAGCTACTGCAAACACATCTTGGATATCTTGATTATTTGCAGAGCACAAAGTTAAAATAAAACCTCAGGAACATGATAGATCAATCACTCACTGCAGTGGTCCAAAATCAACCAAAGATTTTAGTCACACGGCCAACCTCAGGAGTTGGTGAGCTAAGCTATTACCAGAAGGAACATGCAGAGAAGAAAGTAGAAACTGCAGCAAAACCGGCTGAGAAAGGGTAATATATTGAATCAAAAAAAGAAGAGAGTTTACAAGCCATGAGTTTACAGTCTCAACACAAAAGATCACATGAGCAGTAACAACACACTGGTTAGATACACAATACATTTGGAGAAGCATACGAACGGTTCTATCTTATTAGATGGACTGGATTTGAGGACAAATTTTTATAAAGGAGGAGAGGATGATGCAACATGGATCAGCCTCAACTTCAAGAATTTGAAGGCCACGTGTGGAATACTTATGTCAGTGCTTGAAGTGTGGTTTCATGGGTCATTCATAGAGCTGATAGGTTTGAATCATGAGGTATTGGACCGAGAGAATAAGAATGCTCTTGGAACGGCCTTAGAACATCATGTTATTAGGAGATCGATAGAGCAGAGTGTTACATGGACTAAGGAGGACCTACTCACGTGATAACTGGACCAGAAAGAGACAAGGACGTGCTGAATTTGGTAATGGACGAGCCTAGGGTTGTTATGGTCGAATATGGCCCATATCAACCTAAAAAGAAGAAAGATCGGCATGCTTGGTTCAAGATTGGCATACTGATTTATTTTAAATGTTTAATGGTTTTCTTTGGTATTAAGCCATTAAGGGTTGGTTTTATAAACCCATTAGGGGTTGGTTTTATTTTCCTTTTTAGATTAGAACTAGTATTTTTCTAGTTAGGGTTTTCTGATTTTTTGACTTTATATGCCAAACATAAGACCGTATGTAATTACACCATTCTTTTTAATAAAACCATTTTTGGCTTACTTTTGTCTCTTGGAGGCCCTCTACCTTGTCCATTCACATGGTCAAGCTTGTTAATATCTTTTGAGCATCCATTGGTCACCAAGAAGATTGCTCTTCTCTTTACGTGACTGCCCATCTGGCATCAACAAAGGGAGGTAGCCCTCGTAGATAGCTGTAGCTAAACAACATCTACGTCTTCCGCAGCCTAGGTGTGAAGGTAATCACGTCCATCCTAGAGTCTCAAAGTTTTAGCATCCATTCCACCCTCCCTCAAGTCATTCGTGGGAAAGACAGCATATCCAAGGCCGTATCAAGTGGAATCAGAGCCACTTAAAAGTTTAGGGTTTGATTTCTTAACCTAGATCACGTGTTCATCATGTATCCCGCAATCTTCTATGTATTCTTATATAAAACATGAAGACAAGGCTAAACAACCAGCAACAAGGGCGCTGTTGCAAGGAAGAAGAAAAGAGATCTAGATACCACCGCTCTATGGAGAGTTTGATCCAGACACATAGCTACAGTGGGAGAAGGATGTGGATCTCGTTTTTAATACCACAATCACACTGAAGAGAAGAAGTTAAATCTAGCAACTACTTGTTTAAGTGGGTATGCACTTGACTGGTGGTATCAGATTGCTAACAAAAGGAAACAATATGGAGAGTTGCATATTTCTTCTTGGTATGAGATGAAATATGTCATGAAGAAAAGGTTTGTAGCTAAGAGTTATGGTCAAACTGAATTGGAACAGTTGCAAAGCCAATCAATATCCTCTAAAGAACGTGTTAGGACATCCAGAGATGAGCCAAATACCTACTATGATCGTGAGGCACAAAGAAAGTCGCAGCTACGGCAAACACATCTTGGATATCTTGACTATTTGCACAGCACAAAGTTCAAAGAAAACTTCAGGAACATGATAGATCAATCACTCACTACAGTGGTCCAAAATCAACCAAATAGGTCATTCCCACGACCAACCACAGGAGTTGATGAGCTAAGCTATTACCAGAAGGAACCAGCAGAGAAGAAAGTAGAAACTGCAGCAAAACCGGCTGAGAAAGAGCAATATACTGAATTAAAACAAGAGGTGAGTTTACAAGCCATGCAATGTGACGTGATTTACCTAATCAAGTCTGAATAAATATAGCTTGATGATGCGCCTGTAGTTCATAAAGAGTCAGTTGATATTTTGATTGAACAAGGTGGATTCATTAGATTTTTTTCTTGTGATTTACTGATCCAACCTTTTGTATGTGTTAAGTTTAATCTGGTGGAGCAACTGGGGTTTTTCAAAGGGCTGCAAAAACATATATTTGAACCAGGAGGAGAGGCACAAGGCATTACAAGCATTAAAAACGTCCTGGTCCAGAAAGCAACTGCTACACATGAGCCAATAATCCTTAAAGAACATGCTTTGAGGTTAAATCCTTTTGAAGGAGGAGAGGGGATTGTAATTTAACACCGCAGACAAGGAAAGGGAAAGGAAAGCAAGGCGTGGCTATATGCTTTAGTCAAGGACTTGCTAACGTGACCGCAACATCCTACGCCAAAACAATTTGCTATGTTTGGACGGTATTACTCGAGATGGACCACGAAATTTTTTGGAATGGTCAGAGACAACCCACGCCTCAAAGAAGAGTATGGGAGCTGCTTTACACGTCCACCTGATCATAGTGAACCATCTAGTCGAAGACAGAGAGGTGGGAACGTGGTATTGAGAGAGATTATCGAGATATGTTGATTCTCGGTCATATGGGGTTAGTTCGAACCACCATATGATCTAGGAAAGTTATTGAACGTACTGAATGACAAAAAAGATCACAGGAGCAGTAACAACACACTGGTTAAATGCACAGTACATTTGGAGAAGCATACGAACGGTGCTATCTTATTAGATGGACTGGATTGAGGACAAGTCCTTTTAAAGGAGGAGAGGATGATGCGAAAAGGATCAGCCTCAGCTCATATATTAAAAACCACGTGTGGAATACTTATGTCAGTACTTGAAGTTGTGGTTCATTGGGTCATTCATAGAGCTGACAGGTTTGATCCATGAGGTATTGACCGAGAGAGAAGAATGCCCTTGGAATGGCCTTACAACATCATGTTATTAGGAGATCGATGGAGCAGAGTAATACGTACGACTAAGGAGGACCTCCTCCAATGCTACCTGGACCCGAAAGAAGCAAGGACGTTCTGAAATTTGGTAATGGACGAGCCCAAGGTTGTTATGGTTGAATATGGTCCATATCGGCCTAAAAAGAAGAAAGATCGGACTGCATGGTTCAAGGTGGGCTTACTGATTTTATTTTTAACGGTTTTTATGGTTTTCTTAGTGTTAACCGCATAGGGGTGGTTTTATAAACCTATTAGGGGTTGGTTTTATAAACCCATTAGGGGTTGGTTTTATCTTTCCATTTTAGATTCGAACTAGTATTTTTCTAGTTAGGGTTTTCTGATTTTTGTCTTTATAAGCCAAACATAAGACCATATGTAATTACATCATTATTTTAAGTCTAACCAGATCTTTTGGCTTAGTTTTGTCTCTTTGGGGACCTTCTACCTTGTCCATTCATGTGGTCAAGCTTGTTCATATAATTTGAGCATCCATTCGTCACCAGGAAGATTGTTTTTCTGTTTACGTGACTGTCCATCAGACATCAACAAAGGGAGGTTGCCCTCGTAAATAGTTGTAGCAAAACAACATCTAACTCTTCCGCAGCCTAGGTGTGAGGGTCATCATGTCCATCCTAGAGTCTC